>CAICTM010001341.1:0-31255 GCA_903772945.1 Seminavis robusta | reverse complement strand
AACAACAAGACAGCTTGCCGGGTGCATATGCGTTGGCTCCACCGGGTGTTGTTGTTGCTGCTCCACTGGGTGTCAACAACAACGGCTCGAATGGTGTAAATCTATTGCCACAAAGTGAGCACCACCCTGGAGTACTGTCATTGGATAATGGTCCGACAATGGTGAGCAGTAGCTCCTCCATATTTGACGGGGGCATTCCAGTAGCGAATCTTGTCAGCAATGATCATGATAACACCATTCCTGAGGCCGAACCAGAAGACATTGAAGCACAGATGGGGCGCAGAAAGCAGAGAGAAAGAATGATGCTGAGGATGGGAGCTTTATCTCTTGCTTTCTTTCTGATGGCTCTAGGACTTGTTCTGGTAATGGTACTATTCATGGTTTCAAAAGGTCAAAAGACTGACATTGAAAGGCCTGTCTCTACAGTGTCCCCATCGGCTCCTCCGTCAATGCCCCCTTCTCAGCGGCGACAGAGTGATAGTGCTCTTCAGTTATTCGCTAACTACACCAAGGTGATGCTGGACGACTTGGAGTCAGCCCAGTACCATGCCTACCAATGGCTGCTTGATGACATTGAAATGCATGACAACAGGCTTGCAGATGAGCGAATTCTTCAGCGTTTTGCCCTTGCCACATTGTACATGTCAACAAATGGCGACAGCTGGTTCAGAAATGAGAACTGGTTAAACCATTCAGTCCATGAATGCTTCTGGTATTCAAATGACCAGTTTCTGGACTTCGAGGACGAGGATTATGAGTATGTGCATGTCATTCACACCAATCCTTGTGAGATGGCACCCACAAACAACACAGATGTGTCAGTTCTTCCGGGAGAGACAGAAGACATGTATGTTCATCTCTGGCTTGCCAACAAGAAGCTAGAAGGCACCATTCCTCCTGAGGTATTCTGGTTGACACACCTCAGGAGTATTTCCTTCTACAACAATGATGGTCTTGGGGGCTCCATACCTTCGTTGATTAGGCAACTAACCAACCTGGAAGCTATCAACATGGGGGGCACAGCAATCTCAGGTGTTCTGCCCAGCGAGCTAGGCCTCTTGTCAGATACAATGCACAGCATTGCCATCATCAATGCTCAATTAGAAGGAAGGCTTCCATCAGAGCTTGGTCTCTTGCACAGGATGCATGATCTCTTGTTGGATCAAAACGGACTCACAGGAGTTGTGCCTGAAGTGTTAGGCAATGCATTTAGCTTGGAATGGATCTATTTGTCTCAAAACTCATTCACAGGGACCCTCCCAGTCTCCATGGTGCAATTACCTTTGCTGCAAGATTTGTACCTTCATCAGAATCAATTTTCAGGAGCCATGCCAACTGAGATTGGCTTGCTAAGTGATATCGACCATTTGGTTGTCTACAGAAACAGATTCACTGGAACCATTCCAACTCAGGTTGCTCAAATGTCATCTGCTAGCAATCTTGACTTTGATGACTGCTACTTTACTGGGACTCTTCCATCGGAGCTTGGTCTTCTCACCAAGATGACACAATTCTGGGCTGCTGGCAACAGTCTAACTGGAACCATCAGAAGTGAAATTGCACAGAACCTCAATCTTGAATATTTCGTTGTATCTGAGAACCATTTTTCCGGAACAATCCCTACTGAGTTTGGCCAGATTGTCAACTTAGACTCATTGAGTTTGTCAAACAACAACTTGTCTGGGTCACTTCCACATGGGCTTAGCTCCAACATCGACTGGTTGGAAGTCTCCAACAACACTCTATTGACTGGCCCTCTCCCTACAAGCCTTACAAATTTGAATTGGGTATGGCTGACTGGCACTCAGATCTCTGGAGTATTGCCAGACTATGTTTGTGATATTGAAACACTGGAGTTTGACTGCAGCTCAATTCTCTGTGGGTGTGGCTGCATTTGCAGCAACAACACGAACAGCACAGCAGCTAACATTCTTGCCAGAAACAATGATACTCTGGTTTAAGCAGCTGGAGTGGTTGCTCAATATTAAAACTTCATATATATGTAAGAAAACACACTTCTAGATTTCCCTTAGTCAATCCGCTACAGGATAATGGTGCCTTATCCACGAAGGCTTCATAGGAATGGTGATTCGAACAATAATGATCAATGTCCAACTATTCTGCTGTCGGTCAGCCAAGCTTGGAACTCACTCCTGAGGTCAAAAAGAACTCAATGGAGGAGAGAAGTCTGTGCTGCGCCTTCAACAATAGACTTGAAATACTTTTAGTAGGGATACCTACCAGCGACCTCGACCACGACTCCCTCGATCGAAGGATGAGTTTATTTGCTTGTCCGCCAGTGGCTGATGGCTGAAGTTATCAGCCATCCACTAATAGTGCACCGCTGTGAGTGCTCCATTACATGCCATACTACTTTTTTGCATCATGGTGTTGCCACCGTGTGGGTGTAAAGCCACCAACTTGACTTCTAGATGAAACCGATAGGACGGGCATGTCCAATCGACAAAGTGGTTATAGGGAGTTATCGTATTTTGAATGTTACCATGGGCGGGACAAAGTGGCCTCCTATACCGTTGTAGGTGGGTTGTTTGTTCTCGCCGATTCGTCAAAACGTTTCGGGGTAACTGGTCTACATGGATGCTTCATTTCTGGACTAGCTAGCTGGTCGAAACTGAGAAGGATTGAATGGTTGACAAAGTCAACTCGTCTCCGCCTGAAACTACAGAGATTTCGCCTTCGCCTGCTGCAATATCCAAGCTCAGATTGATTCCATCCTCTCCCTGTCCGAGTGACAATGATGTCTTCACGTCAGCGGCTAGCTGTTGCCTTCCCCAGCGGGGAACGGAGCAACGAGCAACCATGGCCTCAACAGTATCGCGTCACCCAAAGGCGCCTCGCCTCGTCCGACCTGGATGCAAAGCACAGCGTGTATGCCCGAATCGTCGTCCAGCTTGCTTGGAAGTCCACAAAAATTGGAAGTCCACATTACCGTACTTGGAAGACATCATTCGATTCATTCGAGGAGAGGCGGAACACGTCAACATCGCGTTGGGCAGTTTCCATTGCCTGGCTACTGCTTGTAATGAACGTACCGTAGCACCGGCGGTTCATCAAGAGGGAAAGAAGAATCGAATCATCGATTCTTTTCAGTTGCCGTTTCCTGGTCCTACCGTGCTGGCTGGTTCTTGTTCAAAAAGCAATGATTGAGCTTTGAGCGTCGACACGCTGTGTCTGTTCGCGCCGAGAATAGAAGCTGAATGAGTACATGTACTCTGAGTAGCTAGTTTGAAGTTTTTCAAAAGGGCGACCAGCACACATCTCTCTGCAGCATACTGAGTACTGAGTAAAGCTTTAGAAGCAATTCCCCGAACCTTGCAAACAATTCGATCCTTGTCTCTCGAGAGTCTCGATCGCTTGGAGGAAAGAGGATAGGACGGAGAAGGCATGCTTCGATTGCCGACCAAGAAACCAAAAACGTCGGCATCCACTTGAGGGTACAGAATGGTGCGGCGAAGCATCGAAGCGACCCAAACACACTCGAAAATCAATGGATAAAGCAAATAGTAGATGCCGTCAGCGCAGAATCTGATGATGTGCGATCCAAAACCACCATCTTCTTCGTGGTGGCTGGAGAAGCTGCTCGTCGCCCTTCGACCACCATCTGCACCACCATCAGATAGATGCTCTACAGGAAAAGCTACCGATTGCCTTCGATTGCCAAAAAGCAAAAGATGAAACAAAGGAAAACAGAAGGAAATGGAGCGTGCATCAGTTCTCTGGGGAGTAAGCATTTACAAACGGTTCGGTTCTTAGTTTTAGCCATAGTCTACTGTAATGTACATGCTAAAAGTCATGGCGAAACAGCAACTGTTCCCAGGGAACAAACAATAAGGCTGTTTGTCACAATACAGACAAAGAGGAAAAGGGGATAGTCAATCCCACATCCATTCAGGAGTGAGGAAGTTGATCCAACCTTTCCGACCGACCTAGCTAGACTTGGTTGATGGGAGTGAGGATTTGAGGCTGTCAAAACTTGTTGCTGCTCGAATCACAACATCAACCTGAGCAAAAGCTTTTAACGTGGACCAAAACGATATGAAGCATTGCAAAGGAGTGGTGTCCGAAGCGGAAGGAGAGGTACTTGATCCAGCCTTTCCAACCGACCTCGACTGGGTTGACGGGAGCGAGGATTTGAGGCTGTCAAAACTTGTTGCTGCTCGTCTGGGCGAGACTGAAGAATCACAGCAGAACGAGCACCATATGATAACACCTTTTTTGACCCCTACCAAAAGGGCAGACATGTACGCCTGAACCAACGGACTGCTCAAAGACTCTTGACAAGCCAGCAAAACAAGCGCATGATCAGTCGAAATCAAGTGATCCATCCATAATGCCAACAAAAGAGTTGCTCATGGAGGATAGAATTGACGCCAGCAATCATTCGGGTATAGAAAACAGCTTTGGCACAAATAATGGAATGCAAGAAAATTCCAGTGAACAACAAGACAGCTTGCCGGGAGCGTATGCGTTGGCTCCACCACGTGCGAACAGCCACGACTTGACTGGTGTAGGTCGATTGCCACAGAGTGAGCATCAATCTGGTGTATCGTCATTGGATAATGATCCCACAATGGGGAGCAGTCACAACTCCAGTTTTGATGGCGGCATTCCAGTAGCGAATATTGTCAGCAACGATCGTGACAACACCATTCCCAAGGCCGCACCAGAAGACCTCGAAGCACAGATGGGACACAGAAAGCAGAGAGAAAGAAAGTTTATGAGGATGGGAGCTCTGTCTCTTGTTTTCTTTATGATGGTTCTAGGACTTGTTCTCCTAATCGTACTATTCATGCTATCAAGAGGTCAAAAGACTGGCATTGCAGGTCCTGTCCCTACAGTGTCCCCATCAGCTACACCTTCAATGCCCCCTTCTCATTGGCGACAGGGTGATATTGCTCTTCAGTTATTTCCTAACTACACAAAGGTGATGCTGGATGAGTTGGAGTCGGCCCAGTATCGCGCCTACCAATGGCTGCTTGATGACATTGAAATGCATGACTTCATGCTTGCAGATGAGCGAATTCTTCAGCGTTTTGCCCTTGCCACATTCTACATGGCAACAAATGGTGACAGCTGGTTAAGAAATGAGAACTGGTTAAACCATTCAGTCCATAAATGCTTCTGGCATTCAAATGACCACTTTCTGGAATACGATGACAATTATGAGTATGTGCAAGTCATTCACACCAATCCTTGTGAGATGGCACCCACAAACAACACAGATGTGTCAGTTCTTCCAGACGAGACAGAAGACATGTATGTTCATCTCTGGCTTGCCAACAAGAAGCTAGAAGGCACAATTCCTCCTCAGGTATTCTGGTTGACACACCTCAGGAGTATTTCCTTCTACAACAATGATGGTCTTGGGGGCTCCATTCCTTCCTTGATTGGGCAACTAACCAACCTGAAAGCTATCAACATGGGGGGCACAGCAATCTCAGGTGTTTTGCCCAGTGAGCTAGGCCTCTTGTCAGATACAATGAACAGTATTGCAATGGTAAATGCTCAATTGGAAGGAAAGCTCCCATCAGAGCTTGGTCTCTTGCACAGGATGCATGATCTCATCGTAGATCAAAATTGGTTCACAGGAGTTGTGCCAGAAGAGTTAGGCAATGCATCTAGCTTGCAATGGATCATTTTGTTTGATAACTCATTCACAGGGACCTTCCCTGTCTTCATGGTGCATCTACCTTTGCTGCAAGAGTTGTATCTTGAGGGGAATCAATTTTCCGGAACCATGCCAACTGAAATTGGCTTGTTAAGTGAGATCAAGAAGTTTTATGTCTACGGAAACAGATTCACTGGCACCATTCCAACTCAGGTGGCTCAAATGTCGTCTGCTAGCGATCTTGACTTTGATGACTGCTACTTTACTGGGAATCTTCCATCGGAGCTTGGTCTTCTCACGAAGATGACAAACTTCTGGGCTGCTCAAAACTGTCTAACTGGAACCATCAGCAGTGAAATTGCACAGAACTTCAATCTTTCATACTTCAATGTATTTGAGAACCATCTTCTGGAACAATCCCTACTGAGTTTGGTCAGATTGTCAACTTAGAGTCATTGACTTTATCAAACAACAACTTGTCCGGGTCACTTCCACAAGGGCTTAGCTCCAACATCGACTGGTTGGAAGTCTACAACAACACTCTATTGACTGGCCCTCTCCCTACAAGGCTTATAAATTTGAATTGGGTATGGCTGACCGGCACTCAGATCTCTGGAGTATTGCCAGACTACGTTTGTGATATTGAAACACTGGCGTTTGACTGCAGCTCAATTCTCTGTGGTTGTGACTGCACTTGCAGCAACAATACGAACAGCACAGCAGCTAACATTCTTGCCAGAAAGAATGAAACTGTTGGCTAACCAGCTGGCATGGTTGCTCCAAATTAAAATACATAATACCCGCTTTCGCTTTCACTGTGTTGAACTTGGAGTTAAGCACTAGTTTTCAAGGACACCATCGTGCCACTTTCAGAACCGAAACAAAACTATAACTGTTGTCTAGCTAGCTAGCATCCTCTCTGCTTACAAGAAGTTCAAGGAAGCCTTTAGTCTAGCTGGCTAGCTAGTAGTTGGACTCCAGCAATCAGGGAGAATAGAAGTGTAACCACCAGGTAGAAGTAGACTGTGCTGATGCAGCTGGGTATCCACCGGTGCCGCCTGCATGGTGCTCTTTGCTTAGCTAGCTAGCTGTACATGTACAGTAGCTGCCCTGACTTGCCCTCGTACTGCAAGCAAAACCAAAACGCGGGAACTGCTGAAGACAGCTATGGTAGTTGACGTAAAGACAGGGTTAGTTCTGAACGTTTTTATTAGAATACGTTTACCGCAACTACCTCAATTCCGATGCTGAGGGGGGTTGTGCATGCTGCACCTTCGGAGGCTAAAAGATTGCCAAATTAATTGGAGGGACCACCAAGGAACCAGGTTCCTTTTGACGTTGATGTGCACAGAGCCATTGCGAACGTACCATTTGGTAAGATCCGCCCGTCCAGCTACCGGTGGGCGGTGGGTCGTAGCTAGCTAGCTAGCTAGCTAGCTAGTAGTGGCCAGCAGTTGTCTAATAAGTTTGCAGGTGGGGCTGAAGGAACCCACGGCTCGTTGGTTCTTGCCATTTATGGCGTCTGAGTTCATGTTGCACATCTACTGGTACACTGGCACAATCGAGAAAGTGGCTCAACAGCCCTGTGTGGCGATCATCACTATTATGCTGAAGTTTTGATGATAGGACTCGTAGATGAAGAGGTCAGAGCAGCTCAGAACAGTACAACTTCTTAAGAGCCCTTGCTGTCCCTGATAACAGAGTAAAGTCATGCATCGCAGATAATCGTACCAAGAAGAAATTGTCCATTTATCACTGGCAGCACCAGGAAGAAGATTGGATGACGGTTGGTGGTTGGTGGGATGATGCCCGGATGCTCTATGTGCGGGGCATTTTACAGTCTTGTGACTGGTACTCTACTAGAGTAATAAAAGCAACCACATCAAAGAGGCGATCATGATGGCTCCACCGCGACAAGGTACCAGGACCGTCCGACGGTTTTCGCTCAGGTTTAAAAAAAACTCAAAATTTTGCAGTTGAAACATTCCCTTAAACATTCCCTTAAAACATTCCCTTAAATCCTTAACATTCCCTTAACATTCCCTTAAATCAACATTCCCTTAACAACATTCCCTTAACGCTTCGAAACATTCCTCTAAGCCTTCATGTAAACCCCATAGAACATTCCCTTAAAAAAATGAACATTCCCTTAAAAAAACATTCCCTTAAAACATTCCCTTAAATCCTCAACATTCCCTTAACATTCCCTTAAATCTTCAACATTCCCTTAACATTCCCTTAACCAGAACCACGATTTGAGCAGTTTTTAAACCTGAGCAAAAACCGTCGGACGGTCCAGGCAATCGAACTGAAGGCAGCGAGCTACTAGCTAGTAGTGCACCAACGACTTCCATACCGGTGGCATGACAGTTATTTTTTGTTGCTCAGGCTTTGCACCACGAACCACGACCATTCCGAGATCAGCAAGTCTCCCTGCAGCTTTGAACCGTGGCTTGGCTTTGAACCATGCCTGAGCGGGTGTGGAGTGGAGCCAATCCAGCAGCGCGTAAAGGGTTCTCACTGTAGAACTTCAGTAGATTTCGAACCGCAAAGGGGACTTTGAGACAAATTCTAATTCAAGGTTGCACAGTGACCTGCGAGTTGCAGCCGGTGCTGGGGTCGAGGGTTCTGACAAGTTCTGACTATACGTGTACCGGTAGCACCTTCAGTAACTCAAAAGAGGACTTCGAGACAAATAAATAAATAAATTCTGATGCCGGTACGAGACTGCACAGGCACCAACTTGCAGCTCTTTCGTTCATACCAGGGACGCGAGACGTGAGAAGTGAGAAGCGTTGAGACGCCGAGATGTCGAGATGTCGAGATCGACGTGTGTTGTGGTACTAGTCTAGTATATTGGTACCAGTACACCAGTACCAGTGAAGGGCTTACTCCAGAATGAAGTATGAAGCGATTGCAGATGCAGATCATGTCTTGAGCTCAGTCGTAGTTCTGCCAGAAGGACCTTTACGTTAACAAAAGCAAGATATTCAGAAAGCTTTCAAATAAATCATAAAATATCAAGTATTCGCGGGAGGGATGGTGGTACCGGTATACCGGTATACAGTAAGTAAATTGGGGCGATTGCATGCCTTGCCTGGTATTTTAATTTTGGCATCCGTTATCTGTAAGAACTGCCTTTCCCGTGGCCAGTTACGGCATCTCTGCAATTCTTTGCAACCTTTCTCATCTCCCAGATCTCAAGCAGTCCACCCATGCTTTCAATCAATTTTGGCTTGGCCACCATCAAGGAAAGAAAAACATCCAAACGATCACTTTTTGATTATCCGAGCATCCGAAACAACCCAATCTACCAATAGAATCATGCAGCACATCTCCGCCCTGAACAACACTGCCGTCCGCTTTCTGATTGACGGCTTTCGGGTAGACGAAGCCGAGCGATCCCTTCATCAGGCCATGCAATGGCTGAGCCAAGTGCAACAGAATCCAAAGCAAGCGCCTCCGTCGCCTCAGCCAGCTACCATCAAGCTCCAGTCTTCTCCAGTCAGCGTCAGACGCGGCAGTAGCACGATGCGAAGATCTTCGGCTTCCTCCTTTGCCTGCGCCCCATCAGACTTCGACGACGACGACATGGACATGGAAGATCATGCCAATAGTAGTTTTGAAGATGACGACGAACAAGATGAGGACGACTATGAGGCTCCTGTCCAATCCATTGAGCTCACCAAGGTGGATCCTACCGTGGGATGCATTCACAACATTCTGCCTCTCTACAACAGAGCGCTGGTCTTGTCGTACACTGCTCAATACGAAGAAGTGGCGGCTTGTGTGTTGTTCAATCTCGCCTTGATTTACCACATTCGAGGCATGACTGTGCTGCTGGCATCCCAAAGAAGCGACAACCTCCAAAAGGCATTGAAACTCTACGAATTGGCCGTCAAGATTTTGCAACGGCAGACTCCTGCCACTGTTGGTGCGGAACAACAACAAGAACGCCTCGTTGACGAACTGTTGGTGCTCGCACTCTTTTACAATTTGGGCCATGCCAGTGCGCAACTCTTTTCCAATTCACAAGCAGCTGCCTACTTTGGCTTTCTCCGCCAAGTATTGCGACAGAATACTGCCTGCCACGGCACGGATGCCCTTCAGGATGAAGACCAATCCTTCTTCTTTTTCAATGCCATGCTCTTTCAGGGCGAACAAATGACACTGGCGCCAGCTGCTTAAGCTTTCTACTGTTGCCAATCTATCTTGCCCTCCCTTCTGAATTAATCCGACTTCCATTTCCACTTATACATTATCTTGTTGTGTAATAAATTAATTCTAGCTTCCAGCTATCCTATCGGCACATACGGTCCTCCCTCTCTTAGCTACATGTAGTATTTAGACTACTTGCCAGTTGCCAGAGTTGCCCTCTTCAGCGCCCACTTCTTCCTCTGTCGCTCGTTGAGGACTTCTTCCTCTGTCGTTGAGGACTACCGTACATGCAAAGCCGGCTAACTAGTCAGTCCGATGTCAGTAGACTAGTTCAGGTGCCTGGATCTTGATTGGATCATCTGGACTAGCCACATGTACTAGTAGTACATGTGGCTAGCTAGCTAGTAGACTGGCTAGCTAGCTGGAGTCAGTTTGTCCGGTGTCCCCCACAAAACCTGGTGGAGCCACGACAGAATTACGGAAGCACACTTGATCTTCAAAACATCCAGCCGAAACACGAGTGGCTGTCCAAACTGCACAAGCCCAGATTCGATTCGGCCCCGGAGAAACCTGACATGAGCACAGCACCTTTGTTGGCAGCGCAAAGGAAGGCACCGTACCAATTAACTGAGTGTCTGTACGCCATGTCCATCTTGGTGTAAGTATGCATAGTTTCCTTGACAACGGCCAGCGTCCAAGGGTGTTTTTGATTCATTGGCGCTCCTGGCTGGCTGGCTGGCTGGCTGCAATGGCTGGGACCAAGCTCTGAAACTGGCAGAAGTGCAATATAAGTTAGGCTGTGGCCAACGGACATCCTTCCTGCAGAACCACATTGCAAGTCTCTGTGTGGCTCTTGCTGAATGATCTTTGCCTCCGTGTTCGGGGTCGGATTATTAGTTTCTCCGTGCCTGACCGAGGAGTCTCCAGTAGTCGACTCTGCCCCTTGCTTCTACTGCTCTCAGGCTCCGCCCCAGCTGGTTGCAATACTGAATGCTGCAGATGACGTCGGTTACCTTTTGTCAGGAAGGATTGCTGGACACACACAGGCAAGGTTGGGATGCTGGGCTTTGGAAAACGCACCATCATGCTCTTTCCCAGGCTCTGTGACAGTTATTAGTTACATGTAGTTGCAGTCACCACCCATGATTAAGAAAATGATCGAATTATTCGAACTGAAATCGATTTTTGACGAATTCTCGCCACACCACAACAAAGAACGAAGAAGGGCAAGGTCACAACTCGCAAGAAGCGTTCTCTTGCCTTTGTTGTTGCTCTCTTTGTGTGTACTGTACTTCTATCTATCTAGCTAAACGATAGACGATGTCACGCTCAGCTCTTTGGCATCAAGAGCGCAACATCCAGAAGCGTCAAGCAGAAGCGGAAGAAACCTGGCAGGAAGCTGTGGAAGAGGGAAGAAATAACCGTGCCCGTAATCTCATCACTCTCTGGGGACCGGATGACAGGTACGTACGTAAAGCAAGGCGCAGTTAGTTGTGCTATTTGATGGCGATGATCATGCTGTTGGATAGTTCTGGATCATCGTTGTGTCTGTCCTTGCAATTCTCGAACCAAAATGGATGACTGTCACTCAACCCTCGTTTCCTTTTATGTTTTCTTCTTCGCCTGATTTGAATTATTCAGCTTTCGTTTTGAGCCCTTGCTACTGGACAACATCAAGAAGTCTTCTTACTTTGTCAAAGTATGCCGAGAAATCAAAGACTGGACGGCTTTGGTAGATGAAATTTACTACAAAGTCGACCACATGGAACCATGGGCACCAGGTAAGAAGACACGCAACCATTTCATCGTTGTTGGTCTTTTTTATTCGCCTTGCTGAATTCTCGTGGCACTAACCCCTTGTGATTACCTGCATCACTGTTGCAATATCTCAGGTACGTAATACAAACATCAACATGATGATGATTTTGGCCAGATAGCTAGGCTTTATTTAGTTAGTGCATGTTGGCACATCTGTGATGATGATGAGTGGTATGCCTTTTTGCGAAGAAACAGTAAGGCATGCTGGTCTGTCCTGCCGATTGCTTTTGGTTTCTCTCCACTGGTGTACTGACACTCGCTTCTCTCTATTTTATTTTCCACAGGCGGAGTGAAGACTCCTTCCATGGGATTTAGTCTGCTCCTTCGTCTCTTGACCATGCGGAGCACTACCAATCAAATGGAGCTCATGCTCAAGCATGTGGATTCCGCCTATATTCGTGCCGTGGGATTTCTATACTTGCGATATTCCTGTGAACCGGAGCATCTCTTCAAATGGTTCCAGCCGTACTTGTACGATGAAGAACCCATTCAGGTCGGTGCTGGAAAAAAGAAGGCTGGAAACAACAACAATAAGAGTAACGAAACGATCGGTTCCTTTGTTCGATCTTTGCTCTCGCGTCGTGATTACTACGGGACCATGTTGCCTCGACTCCCCATTCAAATCGAGCGAAACGTTCAAGTCCAGTTGTTGCAGGCGGAAAAGGTTCAGAATAGAGCTACCACTCATGCCCGCAACAAACGAACCATGGACTACTTTCAAAAGCCAGGAGCACGCATCATGGCAACCTACGAAGACGAGGAGAATCCACTCCAGTGGTATGAGGCCGAAGTGGATCGTGTCATTCGACGAACCGATGATGACCAACAAACGTTGAAGCATCCCAAGTTTGTCGTGACGTTTACGCAGTACGGGAACACCGAAACTGTGACACTGGGCGAAATGGATGTCCCCGACGGACCCTTTTATAAGGAGGATACCCGAGCGGGCCGTGGATACGACAATCGTCATGAACGCGGCAAAAACGATTTGTACGAAGAAGTGCGACGCAGGGAGCAAGAACAGGCGACCGGATCGCGAGGCAACTATTTTGCTAGGGTGGAAACGACCAAGAACAGTCTGGCGGCCGGTGGAACTCGAGGAGCCCCTCCTCCACAGGATCGTCGGAGGCGATCTCCTAGTCCTAGTAGGGGGGCTCGCAAACGTTCGCCGCCTCGCGAGGGTCGCAATCGTGAAGACGAAAGGAGCCGAGAAAGGCAGAATTCTCCTCCACGAAAGCGCACTGCAGAAGAAATGGCGGCCATTCAGGAAAAGAAGCGCAAGTTGATGGCCAAGTATGGATAGCCGACTACCATGTAGCTAGTATTCAAAAGTAGGTTAAAAATATCTAACTAGTGCAGCATTCCAGGCAGACCGTGCTGCCCTAGTTGGTCAAGTTCTTCAGTGCCATAGCCATAGACGTTGCCGAAATTATATATATTTTGAAATTATTTGGTGTCGTGGCTTCAACTTCTATTTCGGTTGACTTGGCTTTTGCAAAGTTCTTGTCCACCACCCAATTCTTCCTTGATATGAAACTTGACGTAAGGATCACTCTTGCCCACCATGTCACCTTTGGTCAGCTTGGTAGCCTTTTTGAGAAACACCATTAGGACGCCCATGAAGATGATGAACTTCATGTAGTCTATGTATGATGAATCAAAAGTACCGGTAGGTTAAAAGTATCTAACTAGCGCAGCATACGGACCAGATACGAGTAGACACAAATGGTTGCCCTATTATTTGTTCAAGGTATTCCAGTGCACCGTACGGCGCGGTACGGATATGCCGAAACGCCATAGACGTTGCCTACAATTATAATTATTTTTATCTATTTGGTGCCGCAGCTTAAACTTCTATTCCCGTGCATTTCAACTTCCGCTGCCAGGTTGTGGTCGTTAGACCAAATGGGTAGCCTCGTGGTCCAGTACTTGCAGCATTAGGAAAAAGAGAACATTGAGGCAGCTTCTGGGGGTTCATTTTCAATCTCAGGATTCTTTGTAGGACAGCTTGAGATAAATTCTGGCATCCTTATGAAAGGAGTTGCCATCAATGATTCTGTCCACATCCATGAGCTCATCCGTCAAACCGAGTTGGTCCAGAGGGATGGTGCACTCTCCCAAGTGTTGGTCGGGACCAAGGTCTTCGTCAAGAACTGTAATGTTCAGCAGCATCTTGTCCAAGCTGGGGATATCAAAGGCATAGGTTTCATTCCAATATGGATCCAGATTGTCTTGTTGCGTCGTCGACTTGGCTTTTCCAAAGTTCTTGTCCATGACCCAATTATCTTGCTTGAGATGAAACTTGACGTAAGGATCAGACTTGCCCACCACATCGCGATTGGTCAGCTTGGTAGCCTTTTCGAGAAAAACCATTAGGACACCCATGATGATGATGAACTAGGGATGATGAACACTGCTAACGAATCTAATCAGCAAACAGGCGCTGTTGGGTTGTGCTTTGTGTACATCTGGCTT
Organism: Seminavis robusta; assembly: GCA_903772945.1. Taxonomy (NCBI): domain Eukaryota; phylum Bacillariophyta; class Bacillariophyceae; order Naviculales; family Naviculaceae; genus Seminavis; species Seminavis robusta. The sequence continues at coordinate 17,175 of CAICTM010001341.1, read as the reverse complement.
GTCGCTTGGTCCCTTGCGAGCTTCCGCTGTGGATCTTTTGTTGTGGTGTATCTTTTTGCAGCTGCCTCTTGGGAGCGCACTGACTGCATTATTGAGCTTTTAAGCCATCGGAAGGCTGAGACATACGGTACGTGGCACTGAAGGAATTGGATATTTTTGGCGTTGTGGCAATCTTGAAGAAATCCGTGTCAATGCCTCCAAGACGACCATGCACAGAAGTTGGTCTCTTACGGGATGGGAGTTCAGCGGGACAATATAAGAGTGGGGCGCCTTTTACCAATTGGGAGTGACACTCAGTCGAAGAAATAAAGATCACCGTCCAACAAAGAAAATGTATAGCACTAACTAACCAGAGTTCAGCCGGCCTGTTCCAGCACAGACAACATGGTTATGACCACGCGAAAGATTCCGAGTGTCTGGGAGTTGAGTCGAGTCTGGCTGTTGCACTGGCCCTTCCAGGATAGCGTTCATCACCCTGAATGTCTGGCAGCTGGCAGGTAGCAGCGTGGCTCAGACGAGAAGCAAGCCAAGTGCGTACCTTGCATGCATCCGGGCGCCGTTCGTTTGCTTGCAGCCCACACTGCCACACTGGCCAACGAGATCGCTCCGCTGCAGAAGACTTGTAAGATGTAAGATGTCCAATGTCACTGAGTCTTACTCCCCGAATGTTTGGGGCACTTCTCGTGGTCAACGGCCTTAGTGGACGCACTCCCAGCAAAACCGGCAACTGATATACTCCACAGTTCTTCATAATCTGGAGTATCCCAAGTAGGATGATTGGGCTAGCCAAGAGAGGGAACTTAGCTTTCTGCCTGGCGGGGCAGTCCAATCACACCAGTAGAAAATTCGAAATTTCTCTTCTTGCTTGCTTATGGTGTCTCCCTGGTGCTTCTGGATCATTTTGGTATAAATCCGAGCTGTACAATTGCCTGGCTCCTGATCATTGACCCCAAGCAACGCAAGTTGCGTGTTGCCCTTGTTGCCTTGTTGTCCTTCGCCTTGATGTCGCGAGCAGTGGTGACGTGGTGACCTGGAAGGTCCTGCCTTTGATGAAAATCTGAAATCCAATTCATCAGTATTCATCATTTCCTTCACCAATTCATCACAATTCATCACCAGGCCATTTGTTTCATCATTATTCAACCCAATTCATCACATACTCAGATTTTTCATCACCATTCATCACTATTCATCACCACCTATAGTAAAACAGTAGTACATTTTCATCACTATTCATCACCAGTCATCACAGATTCATCATTTTTCATCATTTTTCATCACCATTCAACATATATATTAAAAATTCATTACCAGTCAACACATACAGTTCATTTTCATCACTATTCATCAAATCGCCAAAAATTCATTAAGGGCGGCACCTTCCTGATGGACCTCAGGATAGGAGTTAAAAGTCATGTTTCTGGATTTAGCTTTCGTGGTGGACCTCAGGAGTTAAAAGCCACGTTTCCAATTTTAGATTTATCTAGAATAATCTCATGTTCAACATACACTAAGTCTTTCTCGTTCAGATTTATTGGAGAGGAGGGCGTGCAGGAATAAGTTTTGATAAGATGCTGTTGTTGGGCTGAACACAAGGCTCTTTGTTTTCGCCATTTGCCAATGTCGATAGCGAAGCAGATCATTGGATCTAATATATGCTAGCAAAGTTCCAGTGGATGGCCAAAGGAATGAATGAATCGTGTACCATCCAAAAGCAGCACCAGCACCGGAGAAGAAGATCCTACCGTACGTCTCTCTCTCGGCCGACCGTGTACAGTCGTACACTCACACATCACGAAAGTTTTTCGTCTTTTCATTGGCTGTTTGCTTCTCCTGTTTTTCATCTTTTCTCGATCTCTCCCCTATCTCACCACAATTTCTTTCTTTCAAGACAACCTACTCGATCGATGTTGGCAATGCTATCTCACGCCGTACAGAGAAACAATGCAGCCGTTCAGCTGCTGCAGAACTGTCGTTACTCAGATGCATCTGTCACCCTTCAGGTTGCCTTGACGGACCTTCAGTTGTCATTTCGAGCGACCTCTCTCGAAGAAGATTCTACTGTGATGTGCATGAAAGAGGGTCTCCTTACAAAGTCGCCCGCCTCAGGAATTCAGTTACCCGTTCAAGCTGCACCCATTCAACTCAAAGGTAACACGACCGGCGATAGTTGCCTCGAACTCTTTGCCCGTGCATTTTGTCTTTCGCCTTTCGAATCAAGAGAAAGAATCGTTTCAAGTGTCCTTCTCTACAATTGCGGCCTGGCATCTCACTGCAGTGGTGTCCTGCGGGGCAACTCCAAGAATCTGATGAATGCAATGAGGCTCTACAAGTATGCTTGTCGCATCCTGCTAGAAGTCGTTGACGACGATGATACGAGCTCTACTGAGTTGCTACGCCTAGCGCTCTTCAACAACATTAGCCATGTTTGCTTTCAGCTGTGTCATTTGGCGGATGCACAACTCTATGTGAAGTGCCTCCGCGACGAGATGGGTCTCTCCGACGATGAGCCGCTAGGTGCCGCATTGCCAACCGTGACGGATGATGACTACGACTTTTTCTGCTTCAATGTCACCATCCGCGTGGAATCCATGGGGGCACCCGCTGCCTAGACGAGGAGGATGAAGCGAGAAGAGTTTTGATGGCTGCCCCGACAGCTACATGCGGCTACATACATGCACCCAGCTGGAAGTCCCAGTTTATATTCCTTTTGCACACTTGCATGATCTTCCCACAGAGTAAATCTTATCCTGAAACATTTTTTCACGAGAGGCTATGGTCCAATTCTGACGTTTATCCAAAAGAAGAGATCCCGCGAAGGGGTCAGAGGGTTGCTTGGTACATGTACAAGATATCTTTATTAAGCCATAATGCAATAGCTAAGCAACTCTCATTCCAGCATTCCTTGTTTCTGGCTGTGGAGACAATCTGGAAGGTGTCAACTACGCACCGTCTAAGAGGAGCGCGCCGCTTTGGACTAGCTAGGCATACAACACCGAACCATCCTCGTGATTCTCGGACATTGTCGCCCCCGGCACGGGGGCCGCCGGAACTACAGGCACTGGGACCGCTTGAACGGGTGTCATGTTCGAACTGGAGCGGTGGTTGTTAGGTTTTGGTTGTCCCAATTCCACATCAGGATGTTCGCTGGGTTGATCCAAAGATTGGCTCGATTGCAATGACCTCGCGGGCTGTCCAGGCATTGCTGGGCTGTCCCCCGTCTCCACGCGTTTGTGGATTGTAGCGTCCAGCTTTCCAGTGATAGCACTGAGCCAGAGACGGTACGGCAGAGCTGGGAATATCAGCAGGTGCGAAATGAGACAGGCTGGATAGTTGAGCATGGATGGCTTCTTGGAAAGATCTACAAATGCCAGCAGCCGTTCCTTGAAGCCTTCAATTCCGTAATTGGTCCTAAAATTGTAATACAGGTCTCGATAGCGGTTGCGCCGGATCAAATCTTCGCTCTTTGCGGCGAGGTTGGCGTCCCCCGTGTATGTTTTGTGCATGCGGACCTTGGTCACTTCAAACTGGATAAGTTTTGGATCCAATGGTACTGACTGATCCTCCCAAGATTGAATGTGAATTGGTTCCGTTTCCACATATGTGACAACCGGATAGGTCTCTGTTCTGGTGCAACTGTTCCCGTTGGAATCTGTGTAGTGGACCACCCTTGTTTCATAGTGGTAGCATTCAATTGTAATAGAAAGGGTGGGAGCTGTGGCATACATTCTCTTCAAATACTGGTGAAGATCTTCATTGGAATGAATGTTCTTGAGGTATTTTCCAGTGGACGAGAACCAGAATTCTCCCAGGAAAAACACGTAGCCAAAGACAAAGATAAACCATCGGAGGAATGTGTAATTCTCGTGGCCAAAAAATTCACTGCATTCGGGGTAGTCGTCGAGACGGTAGGACCGAATACGATCGCAATCATTGCGTCGCCACCGAATCGCCTGAATCCACCAGGCAAGGAGGAAGCAAACGATGCCCAAATACAAAATACTGTGTGTCACGTGTCGGTCTCGAATGCAACCGAGCATGAGGTGACGGAGATCACCTCCCTTTTGCAGTTGTTGCGTTTGCTGTGGGGCGGTGTCGTCTTCGTTTGTCTTATCTTTTGCTTTTGGATCATTGCTTTGAATAAAGGTGTCGGCTTTGATGAAAGTAGTTTCATCAATCACCGACTCTTCCTGACTTGAGTTGGGGGGAGCGTGTTGCGGCGGTGGTGGAGGACTCTCGTCAATTTGAATCACGGTGCCTTGCATCCAAGGAGCCTCGGGTTCCTCGTTGGTCCCTTGGTTCTGGTAGTCGAGGTATTCATCCTCTTCAGTCCTTCGCGGAGCAAGAACTTCAAACACATTGTGTGGGCTGTTGTTGTGATGATTGTAGTCGCCATGATGGTTTTCACCGCGAGGCGACGACGGAGCTGCGCCCCCGCTTGCCGCGCTGATGACGGATGACTCGTTGTACAAAGGGGCTTCTGGTTCCATGTTTGCTCTGAAGCCAGTTTGTGTTGTGGGCTCTTCTGTTTGTAGCTTTTGTTTCTTCTTCTTTCGGCCTCTCTCAGACTGTAGTATCCAAGTCTCGAGCATTTGTGTGTCCGAAACTCGACAACTGACGTGTTGGTGTTGACGTTCACATCATGCGGTCAATTGTCCAGGAAGACAGCTTTGGAATACACGTAGATGAGGTAAACCATTTCTATTTCGTCTCCCGGAGACGACTTGCTTTAGGGGTAAGGGTACTGTTGGGGGCAGAGGTTTGAATTATACCCGGCGTGCAATACTTAGAGGCCTCTGTAGAAGTCTACGTATTCGACTAGTATTGTATTGACGGGATACAGTCAACGCATGTACATGCACATGAAAGTCGCCTCGCTTTTCACACAAGTTTCGCATGAATGAGGGAGCTGTTTCGGGGCGAAGCAAGAAAGGGATGAGCGCGCGGAGCGCGCGAATACTGTTTCAGGTGTTGGTAATAAAAGATTTATGGAAACGGAGACGACCCAGGGGGCGTATGAATTCAAATATCAGAGAAGGTATTGTAGTCTACACTTTGTACATGTACCTGGTACCTGGTACAACATTAGCTCTACTGTTACCAGGTACCAGGTACCGCCTCTACTAGCTGTTTGAAACGCTTTTCGACGGTACGTGTAAGCTCATAAGGCTGCCAGCATAACGCCAATGTCGCTGCAAAGCTCTTCTCTAACAAATGATCGCAATCTTAAAATCATGATGATCCTTCACAAGAGCAACAGCGTACCGGTAGCATCGATAACTCTACAGCCAAGGCCAACGAGAAAAAAGAAATTGACTACCACAGCTTCTTTTACCACGAAATGGTTCCAGCCCCAGGTTGCCATGAAGATGAAAGCCGCGGCGGGCCCTGACTACAGTGCGTTCCTTGAGCTTACACGAGCATCAAAAGTCATTGCTAAATCAGCTTAAAGTAACCCTAGATCTCGGACTGCAGCGCAGGGAAGATGCGGTACAGTACCGTACTCAAAAAGTCTGTCGACAGCCGCTCGAATAGAAGAGGATCCAAAATCTACAGGAATAAAAAGCAAGCTACTCATCAGTGGTACAGAACCCGTGCAGGCACGTTTGAGACTAGGTGCACGTCCCGTCCCACCTGTTGCCACAGCTTGCCACTGACAAGAGATCACAAACTGGATTTACTCCAGCAAAAAAAGATATACAGCTGCAAGTTGAAAGCAGAGAAAGTGAAGATTCATACATGAAGTGGGCACCCATCCAAGAGGCAAGGGCCCAGCTCGCCGAGTACGGCGACGATCACGACGATCCACCCTGGGGATCGGCAGAAGACGTTGTTCCGTATGAACCGATGCCACTGGCGTCCGAACTTGATCTTTCCGCCTTTGAAACTGCCAAGAGAGCAGAACGGCCGAAAAAGCGACGAAAGGACAAGTCAAACAGACCCAAGGCGAGAGCGAAGAGTAGCTTTTGGCCAACACGCGAGAGAACCCTGATGAACGTGATATATGCACCTCAACCCCGTCTGTATCGTTCCAAGTCCTATGCGAGCTTTCTCGATGGTGCTTCAAATGCAGCGAGAGCAATGAAGCGAAGCACATTTTCAGACGATAGCAGTGTGGGAATTTCCCGTGATGATGGCAAAAGTCTGACCGCGAGGGGAAACGATCTGGCTTTGGCTTGCATGATGGATTTCCTGCCGTCTCGAGTTATCCTTTCGGGTATCGGCCCAACCATTCGAGCGTCGATGCTCCTTGAGTCTACCGAGAGTCAAATGGCGGTGCTTGTTCTTTGGAAGTGTGATGACACGCACGCAGTGAGGGTAGTGCCCTTCCTCACGGACGAGGGCCGCGACAGGGCTGTGGTCACGGATACCGTCGCGGCCTTCGAGCGTCTCTTGAACAACAGAGTGAAAGAGGCAATTCCGCATTTCACCCAGGTGTCTCAGCACCCATACGTTCGCTTCCTGTACACGTCGAACTTCCTCGGGGCTCAACTGCACGATCTGACTATGGCGCTCGAACAGTGTCTTGCAAACGCTCGGGGCTCAGGCACAGGCCTCGACGTGGGACCACGAAGCGCCGGAATCAAGATGTGGGCGACGACTACACGGGCACTGAAAACTCTGAACACCGAGCCGAGAAGCACTCTGACATACTTTGACGTGTTTAAGATGTGGCACGAGGGCATGCTGGCATCAGGCCGCGGCCGAACCCCAAATGTTGAAGAGGAGAAAACCCAATCCAAAGCTGATAACCCCAATTGCTGCCTCGTCTGCTTTGATGAAATCCTTCCGACGGAGAAATGCAATCCACTTGTGAGGCTCAGAAGTTGCCAGCATGTTACTTGTCGAGACTGTTGGATTCGATACTTTGCATCTGCGTGCCGATCTGGAGAAGCCAGTGTCAAATGCCCAGCCTTCAAGTGCAACAATCGCATCGTTGTATTAGATGCTGCACATGTCATGTTCGGTGATCAGGCCGGGCCTATCGATGGACGACTTGCTCCCTGTTCCCAAATGGAAGAGGAGGTTTTGCTTCTAAAAAAACTTGTGAAGATTAGCTTGAATCGTTTCATTTTGCTCGACCGGAAAGGAAGGCATTGTCCATCTCCCGACTGCCAACGATTCTTTACCCGCACCCCTTCTCCCAAAGGGACGTCCAAGGCATCGACTTGTCAAACCATCTGGCTTTGTTCTTGTGGACTGAGTCTGTGCGGCGATTGCCCAATCTCTGGAAATTGCCGTGCAACTTCCCACCCAGGAATTAGTTGTGAGTCGTTTGCCAAGGTGCAAAAGGAACTTGATCGGGCACGCTTCGGTGCGATTCTAGAAACGTAAGTTTTCGATGAAAGTGTGGTTGGATGAAGCAATCGCGTTGTCCTCTGACGCAGCGTTGTCGGATATGCCTGCCAGCCTTAAGTGGGTTCTCCAGTTCACGAGGGCTTGCCCCAAGTGTAGCTTTCCAATCCACCGAACCGGCGGCTGCAACCACGTCCGTTGCGGCCGGTGTCAGAAATACTTTTGCTGGTGAGTGACAGTCCGGGGGAGTCGCAACAAGTGCCTGTAGCATCCTGATCGTTCTGCTCACTCAATCCTCCTCATGCATCTTCTCGCCACAGGGAGTGTGGCGGGCCGGGAGAACGGTGCAACGCGTACAGGTGCGGGCATCCGTCGCGTTATTGGGTTGATGCCAATCCCATGTATAGGGAGGATCACCACAATATGAAGGACTTGGTGGCTGCGGTCGGGCATTGCCGATCTTATCGGTTGGCAGAAGGCCGCATGACACAGATACGGCAATATGGTGCCAACAAGAGTTTGGCAATGCTGGAACTTGAGTGCCTGCAGGCTCAACTTTGGCTCCATAGCGCATCCATAGCCTCGCTTCTAGATTCGGAGACACGAAGTGGACCATTGGATCCCATTGACACAAACAGATCGGGCGATGCCACCCAAGGAAACAACGCGGTCGGCAAGGCCAAGAAGCGCAAAGAGGTCCTTGGTGCGCTGGAGGCCCGCGTAAGGGTTGCGCTCCTTGCTCTACAGCATCGGCGGTGCTCTCAAAAGAGATCTGGTCTTAATGCTTCATTCCTATTTGCGGACGCCAGAACCAAAATCAGCACCACTAAGATCCTCAGCAAAAGAAAGACACAGAGCGTTGCCGCCATCGCAGCAAAGAGGAACAATGCAGGCACCTCGACGATTGCCTGCCTAAACGATGAGTTCAGGAAGCACTCAGAGCAACAAGATCTCGAACTCCTGAGTCAAATGTCAGAGGAGGCTCTCCTGAAAAATCTTCAAACGATGCTCAAGAGAGGGATTCATGGTTTGGTTGATGCATCTCACCTGGCTGCATAGAGAGGCCATTCAACTTTGTGTGAAGATGGTTTCATTTGTGGTTGCCAGTAGCAACCACCACAACCAAACCCCTCAGATATTTCTCAGCTGGCCCTTCCATCTAGACCCATGTCTCAACAAACCATACCATTCTCTTCCACATGCATGTCTGTGTCAAGAAGGTCTGTTTGCTTCTTTACTGGTGGCTGGATTAGCTAGCTGGTCTGTATGCAGAAGCAACCAACCAAGCAGATGACAATGGGCTGTTACTAGGGACTGTTATTGAGCTCCAAGCTGTGTGTCGATCTGTCTTCCATGTGTTGTGTACGACGTTGCACTCGGGCATCAGTGGTCATGTCATTGAGATCTCCACGAATCATAATAGCAACACGCTTCATATCAGGTCTGGCTTTGGGGTCCTTATCCCAAGCTTCAGGAAGAACCAATCGAGCGAGGGGCGGCCACTTTTTGTCAATGGTTGGCCTGTGGTTGTTGATTACCACTTTGTCTATAAACTGATCTGGAGAGCAACCTTTGAACGCATGTTGCAGAGAAAGGAGTTCCCTTGGCAAGAAAGTAGAAAGACTGCTGAGTTGCGTTGATTGATTGATGACAAACAATAATGATAGAGAGTATGCACATGTGCCTACCATAAAAGAATGCTAAAACTGTACACGTCGCATTTTGTGTCGTAGGGTTTGCATTGCGCCACCTCGGGAGACTGCGAGATGGCCAACAGGGAGATGTCGTTTAGCTTGAGTTTGGCAATGAAACTTGCGGTCGTAGAAAACATAATCTATGAACGAACCACTGCAAAAGGGTACAAAACAACGCGATTAGGTCATGCCATGAAAGACTCTTCACACCCCGCTGATGGTCCATAGACTAACTTACTGTATGGCAATGAACCCGCCCGCCCTGTCAATTTGTAGCCGTAGGCCCCGTCCTTGCACTTGAGACGAGGCTCCAAGTCCTTGCACAAACCAAAATCAAACACCTTCACATCGCCTAGATTTTTCAGTGGGACATCAAGTTTAGGGAAAAGTTATACGCAATCAACTAAATGAAGGAACACATTCTCGGATCCGCTACTCACCTCGAACATCAAAGCCAATATTCTGGGGTGGTGAGAGGAAGCAAGCAGCGAAGAAGAAAAACATAGGTTGAGAGCGTTCATCGAGACAGAAGCAAAACGAGAGAGGCGTCAGAATCTAGGTGGGAAAATTAGAGCGTACCTCGGGTTTGATATCTCTAACGTGGATTGAAATGCAAAAGACCACAATTGGGCATCATTTAGTCGTCACGACCAAGATGATGAATTGGGTTCAACTTGAGTGCACCACTTTGGTTTTTGAATTACCTGTACACCAATCGATTCTCGTGCAGATACATGAATGCCACAGCCAAATCATACGCCACAATCATTCGCTCTTTGAGCACCTGCATGAATACCTCATGATTTTTGCCAAATCCGCAACAACAGCCACTGTTTTTGGAAAGGAGTTTCTTCCAAGCATTTATTCTCTGATCCAACGTCCCAAATAATCTATCCATGACAATGAAGAAATCTTGATTCAGATAGCTTCCAGCAGCCACTCCTCGCATCTTGACGATATTCGGATGCCAGACGACGCTCAGGTACTTGGCCTCCACTGCTAGGTCGATCATTCCTCTGGCCTTCTCGACTTCAGATAGATTGTCGTGTAATCGTTTGAGGGCATATCTGGTGACTCCTCTTCGCAAGCATCGATTGGCCATGAGCTCTCGAGCACCACTGACTTCATAATGAGCGTCATCTTCGTATAAATCTCCACCAGGGGTGTTGGAGATTGCAACTTTTTTCGAATCACCTTCTCCCTTTTTGCTTTCTTCTTCCTTTTCAGGTTCTTTTTCCAAATCAAAGGCCGTAACTTCATTGACAACTCCAAATCCACCGGCACCCAGCGTTCGGCCAAGTTCAATTTCTGTATGACTGAACATGGGCATGGGACGAGGACGGTGGCCCCGTTCCTTGATAATGTAGGAATCATCGACCGCAGCCAAGATCTTGTCGGCTCGGTTCAACAAGTCCTGAGCTCGTTGTCGATCATTCGTCATTGTGGCTAATATTTCAGGTTTCTAATAAAGTTGAAGATTGTCAACATACACAGCTGAGAAGGCGATTCGATGCGAATTTGGATTGGTATCTCTTGCCGGGACAATAATGAGAGCAACCAACTGATACTGTAACCAGGACGAGCTCCAAAATCGACAAGGCTTGGGGATACGATCAATGGCGACTGTATGTATGTGCACACCGAACTGGTACAGGAAGGGAAACGATGGACAACTCCTTGCTGTTTGGTTACGAGATGTGAGGAAACTCGTCTTGGCTTGGTGCTTTGCCGCTGTTCGCTGATTGATGGTATTGGGGACACTCAATTTCTCCTAGACAGGATATCACCGTCCCCTTGGCATCATAGAGTCCAATGCTAGCTTCCTAGCGACAATAAAACAAGGGGGAGACTGAATGCTTGTTCTTTTCCTATTAGTCTACCCAAGGGATGGATGCGGTGTTGTGCTGCTCTGTGCATGGCTGGCTGTCTAATCCAAAAGTTCGAGAAGCCAGGAGATGGAAAAGGGGGTCTGAAAGGGGGGACCGAAAATTCAATTTTTGGGGGGCACAATCCGAACTGTTGAACCGCCTCGTCAACCAGCCGCACGCAAAAGAGGACTCCACGATCCCTATCCCTTTGCAACCCTTCGGCGTGGAAATTCTAACCATCATGGGCATCATGGGTTCTTCCATGAATCTTCAAACGATGCTGAAGAGAGGGATCATTCATCGTTTGGTTGATGCATCTCACCTGGCTGCAAGAGAGGCCATTCAACGTTGTGTGAAGATGGTTTAATTTTGTGGTTGCCAGTAGCAACCACCACAACCAGACCCATCAGATATTTCTTAGTTAGCCCTTCTATCTAGACTAGATCCATGTCTCAACAACCCTTTCTCTTCCACCATGCACTCTGTGTCAAGAAGGTCTATCTGTTTGCTTCTTTCCTGGTGGCTACTTTTCCTCGGCGATGAGCTGATGCCCAAGCTCGTCTGGTTTGTGATACTTAGTTTTATTTCTATATATATTCTGTTTGATTAAAAGGGGCCGGTGAGCAGGCTTGACTGTGGGAAGCCCCCGAGCCTCGGATCGCGGGTCCTTCTTGTCTGAATCCATTAGTAGACATTCAGTTTTGTTTGTTTTTTGTTTTTCTGTTTGTTTTTTCTTACGGGGTCTGTCAGCAACATGCCTACGCATTTGCTTTCTTTTATCTCTTTTTCAACCTAGACCTGCAACTGACAACTGAGCCAATATTGGTTGCTTACTGTATCACAGTACAATCCTTGGCAACAGTCAGAATCACTATTGCATCCTCCCGTCCAGCGCGGGATACAGGAACTGGTGAGGTCGCCAGTGGGAAGCCAGACACGCTCACCGCAGCTTGCACATTCACCAACAGAATCACAACCACCCCCGCATGTTTTGAAGTCGATACTGCAGCAAGCATCGCTGCTTGCAGGGGTTGGACTGACAGGAGGGTTGGTCGGATTTGGAGTCTGAGGTGCAGGTGTAGGCTTTTTAGTGGGTTGATTGGTAGGCGCAGGGTTAACAGGTGGGTTGGTAGGATTTGGAGTGGGTGGATTGGTAGGAGCAGCCGGGGTAGCAGGTGGGCTGGGGACAGGGTTGCTGTTTACCAATGGGTCTGCACAAAGGGCAGGGACGTCGGGCCATGGATAAGTGTTTCCATTCTCTTCCCAGCATGGCAACTGTGCCAGCTCCAAGGGACAATCAACTTCTTCATACTGCACACTTGGATTGTTCCACTGCAGGGATTTAAAGTTTTCACAACCATCCCTCAGAACAGCATTGTTGAAGGTGTTGCAGTCACATCCCTCATTTGGATCTTGGCTGTCAATCATCCACCCGCCACAGGCAGCGAAACCAGCTTTCTCATCAGGTTCTCGGTCCTCACAAGTATTGCTGATGCTGTTACCAGCAAAGTCAAATCCAGGGGCAGCCAAGTCAAAGTGAATTGCGCCATTGCTGCATGCTGGATTGGCTGGAGGACAAAAATTGGTTGCCTTTACCACGACAGTGGTAATAGTGGATGTATCGTGGCCTGGAATGTTTGATTGGCCTTCCAATTTGTAGCATTTTCCACATCCTTCTGGTAGCCACCAACTGCCACCAAGAGCTTCAGAGACAGCAGCTGCACCATAGAAAGTAGCTCCATGCGTGTTCCCAGCTGGGGCAGCAAACATGCCATTAGAGTAGCAATGGGATGGCTGGTTATGGTCATTGTTAACGTGAGAGGGGATGTAGGCGCAACCACAAGCCCCGCCACTGCAATCCCAGTACCTGGTGGTGGAGGCTGTACCAGCATTACAAACTGATGCAGGCAAAACAATAGCCGCAAGTAAGATACGAGAGAATTTCATTTTGGAACGGAGAATGTTGAGTTGTTTGAAGGAAGCGATTTTTAGGAAAGAAGAAATCGAGATTGTGAGACTTTGCAGCAGCAATGCAAACATGTCGTTGCCGTGTTGCCGTGTTGCCGTGTTGCCGTCTTCAGCGACATCCGAACATCAAATCGCAAGGTACTACTTCCTTTTCTCTTTCGTAGGATGACCCATCAGCAAAAGCTTGGAGGTGTGCAGCAGTGTTGATACGGTACCAATCATCTCGCGAGCGATCGAAGTACATGTATGTACATGTACTCGGAGTAGTTTTGCTGCCCATGTTACGATAAATCTAAAAAGTGCTTGCTGGATCATCCAACCTCGTTAATGTGTTGCCACAAGTTACGGGAGTACTCGTCGAACAAGCCCGTTCGTAGATCTGTATATCTCTGGCAACTGGACGCCTTGGACCTGTCCGCTTCACGCAAGAGTCGTTGCATGACTGACCGCAAACTCCTTGGAACCGAGCAACGTGGAACCATGCTCCAATTATTTTGGAGGAGTTGTGTAGCTTCTAGTAGTGATTCTACACAAAGTTGAAGTTGTGAGCTTGGCACGACTGTTTTTACTATAGCCAATTCAGTACTCATCCAAGGCTTCCCAAATTTAGCTGGAAACGCTGGAACGAAGCATGATTTACCACGGTTCATGGCCAGGGCTTGTTGCCGTCGCGATTGCCACAACAACAACAACAACAACAACAACAACTACGTACTACTACTACTACGAACTGCTGCTACTAGTCTAATCGGTGTGGTCGCTCAAACGCCGCGAGGGCTTGGTGAAATGGTGAAGGCTTGTCGCTCGCCACAAGAGCTAGTCGCTCGCCGCGAGGGCTTGTCGCTCGCCACGAAGGCTTGTCTTTGCTACATGTACTAATGCGTCTTGTCGCTCGCCGCGAGGGCTTGTATCTTCTGTCGCTCGCCGCGAGGGCTTGTATCTTCTGTCGCTCGTTGGGTTTTGAGTGTTGAGTGCTCTCGCTCGCCGCTCCCATTGTCGCGTTGGTTGGTTGGTTGGTTGGTTGGTTGGTTGGTTGGTGGTTGATTCTCTCGGTGCATCAAATAGCGTGTTTTCTTTTTGTTTTCTTTTTGGTTGGTTTTGCGGAAGTTGTTTTGAAGCTTGTCTGAAGCTTGTGGCAAGTGATGTGTAAACGCTCACATTTTAGTTACTTAGAAGCTGCCGTTTAGTTTCCTTAACGGCCGTTAAGTTACTTAGGGTGAAATTGTCACATGGTTCCAGAAGATACGCCCTTCCACCTCATGTGGTTCACTGCCTGGGAGCTCGCCCGGCCGGCTTCGACCTAAATGTCAATCCTAACGGATTTCCATTTAGGTCTCATCCGGCCGGGCTCGCTCCCGTTCCAGTTCACCACTGCGTGGTGGAAGGGCGTTCCTCTACAGAAAGCGGTTACGGCAGTGCCAGGAAGACACGGTCATTCAGCAATTTCAGCAATTTCTGTATTGTATGATGCATTTTGCGGATTGATGACTGATGATGCTGAATACATTTTTCTATTTTACTAGTGTTTTCTGAATTGATTAATTTACTCAATTTTGCTGAATCGAATCTGAGTCTTCAATCGTGCTGAAATGAAACTTGCTGCGGATCTCGCTGGTGGAGTTCGGACCTTCAGTGGACTTCCGGATTTTGGGTTGGATCCCCGAAGAACGTCAAGGTGCTCGGCTCAGCCTTGCCAAGAACTGTCGTCCTGAATGTTACTGCTTTCTCAAAACCAGTCTTTTACATGTACCTGGAGGCTGGAGGTGCAGAGCATTTGGAGGAAAGTGGAGCTACGTGGCTTTGCGCATCTCTTGAAGCTTTGGTTGGCACATTGCCATGTTCTACATTCTACAGCTGGGCTCCATTGCATCGTGCACATGATTGGTCCATGATTGGTCGGCCTCTTGCCAGATTGTTGAGAGCAAGGCACTCATCTTGCCTCGGTTCGATGCTGGTCTTGTTGCCGGCTAGACCAGAGACAAGGCAACCACTGAAGACTCGACTCCATGTGCTTTCTGAGCTACTATGTTGGATTGGTACCTGTATGTGATACGACTGTATGGAGCTACAGTCGTACATCCCTGATTTTTTCCGCCTCGCGGCTGTGGGAGCGTGGTAGCACCATGAGCTGGATGAAGCCATAACATGAATCTTTGGAGAGACCTCTGCGTCAGCCATCGCCCCCCAAAGTCAGAGCTACCTGATACCGTACGGTACCTAGCGGTGGGGGAAACATCCATGCAGCAAACTCAGCCTGGGCTGGATTGCTTGCTTCGATTCCACATCATGCCGCTTGATTGAATCATTCATGATTCGACCCGAAAGAGGAAGATTGAATGGTCATTGGCTTCGTATCCGGCACAAACGAGGCATCTGTGTGATGTGTGCTCTCGGTTGGATTGATGCTCTGACCTACTGGCTATGGTGGTGAGGCCTCTGCATCCCCTGATGCTTCTATACCTGGAGTGTTCCTCAATCGTGCATGACTTATATCGAAAACCGACCCTAATTTTGGGTCGGATTTAGGGACGGATTCCCCTTTAGGGTCGGGTTTCGAAACCGACCCTAAAATTAGGGACGGATTCTGAAAAAACGTCCCTAATTAAGGGACGGGTTTCGATTTAGGGGCGGGTTTGAAAACCGTCCCTAAATGGAAGCGGGACTGAGTGGTAAATACATTGAAATCCGACCCTAAAATAGGGTCGGGTTTCGAAACCGACCCTAAAATTAGGGACGGATTCTGAAAAAACGTCCCTAATTTAGGGACGGGTTTCGATTTAGGGGCTGGTTTCAAAACCGACCCTATTGCTACATGGAATTAGGGTCGGGTTTCAAAGATTTAGGGTCGGATTTGGGTCGGATTTAAAACTCACCCACGATTGAGGGACGCTCCTGGAGCTTCTTTCTGGAAACAAAGTTAGCACTCCGCGCTAACCACAGAAACCTGGACAAGCCAGCTGGATGGCACTCTGGACCTCTGTGGAATGGTCATTCGTGGCAAAATACTTATGAGACGATACACCGAGGCATAGGAGATGATCGAAATGATTTAAAAGACGAAAGCAATCGTCTCCCATATTTAGGAGACGATTCATTAGGAGACATTCCATTTAGGAGACGATCGTTTCGAAATAGGAGACGATCCGAAAGATTTAAGAGACGATACCATACAGTTTACATAGTACACTTAGGAGACGATCCGTTGAGAATAGGAGACGATGGTTGAAAATAGGAGACGATTTAAGAGGAGACGAAAGATTTAAGAGACGATCCGTTTCGTCTCCTATTTTTTGGAGACGAAATCCATTAAATAGGAGACGATCAAAAGGATTTAGGAGACGATCGTTAGCACGACTCGAGTTTCCACAGAGGTCCTGTTATTGGTGGCTATTCCCATATTCCCATCTGGCTTACAATATTGAAAGTTTGAAATATTATAGCACACTGTAGCCACTCGAGCAGTACTTCTACGTACTAGCTAGTATGTCATAGAAGCTACCAGGACCGTCCGACGCTTTTCACTCAGGATTTAAAAATCTTCAAATTGCCACGACTGACAACATCTTTTGAACAACCCCTTAAACAACCCCTTAAACAACCCCTTAAAGCTTAAACATCCCCTTAAACAACCCCTTTAATAAACAACCCCTTAACAACATCCCCTTATATCCTCTAAACAACCCCTTAAGCCTTCATTGAAACACCATACAACAACCCCTTATCACGAATGCACATCCCCTTAAATAAACAACCCCTTAACAACAACCCCTTAAATATTCAACATCTCCTTAATCAACCCCTTAAAGCTTCAACATCCCCTTAAACAACCCCTTATGAGAACCAGGATTATGCGTCAGTCGTGCCCGTTTTTAAAGCCTGAGTGAAAACCGTCGGACGGTCCAGATTTCTACCAGCGCATGTACTAGTACTCTAGCTATATAGTAGAGGATGGAACCGCAAACGCTAGGGTCAAGCGTAGCGTTTAAACGCTAACAGGTCCCCTTAGCGTTTGTTATTATGCGTTTTTTAGCGTTTTTTATTACTATGAGCTCAGAGTTTTTGTTAGCGTTTTATTAGCGTTTTTGTTAGCGTTTCTGTTAGCGTTTTTTACAGTATTGGTGCACTACAATAGAGTGCAATCAGACTATTAAGAATGGTGTGATTCTTTAGAAATGGATATTCATCTATATGTATAAGGAGTTAGTTCATGTTTGGTCACTGCAGCACATCCTTCCAGATAACCCAAAGTAGCATATCTGTACCTCATTTTGTCATCCAAACATGTCATTTTCAGGCCCGATGGTTGCTATAGAACCATACCAACATGCACCGGCACCCCCTAGAGACTT
>CAICTM010001340.1:0-31329 GCA_903772945.1 Seminavis robusta | reverse complement strand
GACCCTAAGGGAGACTGACGGACAGGATCCGGGAGAGCCACTCATCCAAGGATGAGTGTGGTGGACCGAAGTGTCGGGTGCACAGGTGGTGTGCCTATGTGGTGTTGATGACTGCTAGAAGGACTACTAATCGGGCGGCTACAAATCAGGTTCACTTTTTCTGAACCAGAGTTGCAGCCGCCCGACACCAATTTTCCTTTTTTGACTGGGGGTAATTAGTGTGAGCGTCCGAACCTGAAAAAGTATCTGCTGCCCGACAGTGACCGCCTCCTCGCCAAACCTTACTCTGAAGAAAAGTAAGCATGGACTTAGAGTTTGATGACGCCACGGCGGGTCACACAGTGTGACTTCCTTAGGGTCCGGTGTCGGAGATGGCGGCGTTTTGCACACCGGCCGGTGGTGTGCAAGGAGATGTTTGTCGAGCCCGATTCGTCATGAAAGGTACCGTCTATGTTTGTTTCAGTGACCGTGGATCGAGTGTAACCGAGCCGGTCACCGAGGAGCTACTCGGTCCAACCAGGTGGGGTATCCTTTGAAGGGGTGCTTAGACGCAATGACAAATACTTTGACGGAATCGCTAGTACCGCCTTGTCCCCCCACGAAACGCCGTCTTCAAGCAAAAGCGAGCTGAGGACGAAGCAGCGCTCCATGAAGGACCCGCCGAACGCTCCCGGGATCACGGTGGAAACCGTGAACATGGGATCGCCTGACGCCAAACGAGCTTTTTCGAGTGGAAGCACCAAGGGACGTGGAGGGTCGATCTCCTTCGAAGGCGAAGAAGCCCCCGGCCTCGCCGGGACCTTCTCGAGCGATACCGGCGGATCTTTCAGCACCCCCATCCCGGGTCATCAGAAGATCGCTGCCCGCAAGAAAACACCCGAAGGCTCGCTGAACGAGGCAGAGAGAGCCCGAAAGATCTCGGAGCTGGCCGCCCAGGAACGAGCTAAGGAGGAAGTCGCCCAAGAAGAAAAGCGGCTCGCGGCAGCAAACTATGAGCAAGAACGAGCCACTGAGATGGCCGTCCAGAAGCTCCTACGTGAACACGAGGCAGCCGGAGCACAACGAGCGAAGGCCGCTGAGGCCGCCAAATACAAGCAGGAAGCAGAGGTTCAGCGACGCGTTGAACAAGCCCTGGCCGCCAAGGCTCGCCAGGAAGGACTCCGAGATAGGCACCCGGGGACAGGCGACGGTACGGCTCCGCCGACACCCAGCTTCTCCCCTGGAGTACCATCCAGTCAACCACCGCTTTTGGTACGGGTATGTGAACGGGGTCAATGGAGCATACGGAACGAGACAGAGATGCAGCCATTCGCCAGCGATAGGATTCTTGCCTGTGCCCGCAGCACGGCTGCCGAAGCCTGGGAGTGGGTGAGTGCCGAACTCGCCCATACAGCTGACAACGCCCCGGCCCCCGACGAGATCCGGCGATGGGAAGTCCCTGAGCCCGCCAATAGTCGAGTGGTACGCAACACTGGGAATTGAAAAACTCTGCAGAAACGCCCTTTTTGAGTCCGCAGAAACACTTTTTTTCCTGAAGCAGGCTGGCGTGCACTCTGCAGAAGCCCTCGAACTCTGCAGTTCGAAAGCCGGATGGCTTTTTTCTGCGGGAGGTTTTTTCTTCGGGGTGTTTTTTTCTGCCAGGAGGTTTTTTTTCTGCCAGGAGGGTGTTTGTCTCTGGCAGATGATTTTTTTCTGCCAAAAGCACACTGAAAACTGCACAGAATGGCTCGCAGAGTCGATTCATTGTTTGGCAGAAGGATTTTCTGGAGCAATTATCTGTTTGCAGCTTGACAATTACTTAGAGATGGATACCAGGCAGGCGTACGAAACTAGCAGCAAATAAATAGCCAGTCTTTTTTGAAATCTCAAGCTGCGATGACATCATTGACATTTAATGCCATGGCACACTTTGGACCTAAGCCTAACGTCTCTCCTGCAAAACGAGAACCCCCATTAACTGTCTCATTAACCCAACTCTAAAACGAGACCCATTATGATGTCGAGGAATACATTAACCACACTCTAAATCAAATCGAATTCGAACCTATTCGATTAAGATCGACTCAGTCCCACCAACACCCAGCATATTTCAAAAGCACGAGTCACAGTGATGACGTGGCCCCTTTTGACTTCGAAGAACATCCTGTCAGGTTCAACTCCCAAAGGAACTGGGAATGAAATAACTGCCAAGAGAGTCGTGCTTTCATTCACACATCTATAAAAACCGTTGGAAAAAGAGAGCAGTTTAGGGGGGTTGGGGGATAAAATAGAGGATTCTACGGGAATTTTACTACTATTTGTGGAAAGAATCGTAGGTTGGGAATATTTAAGGGTCAATAGTGGGGTAAATACCTGGTTTTCTAGGGTTTTGGGGGTAGAATGGAGATGGCCGGGGGATGGGAAAAACAGAGAGGCTTCATGTTCACAAATAAGAAGGTTTTTGAAGGGGGGGGGGGGCTGTAGTATCAATGACCTGGAAGAGCTCGAACGTGCTTTGCGAATCCAAGGACGGCCACTTTTTTCGAATGTCGCTTGCCTCCGGCTTAAGGTCGGCCACAGTTTGTGTGTCATCAAAAAGGTCAGTCAACTGGGAACATGCAAAGTTCCAAATCTCTTCACTACTGCATCACCCTCCTTGAAATTGGTCTCTTTTCCAACCTAGAGGATTTAATTACATCGATGCTCCCCTCCCTGATCATACTTGCAACATCTCCTACCACGCAATCTTTGGCTTTCTTGTTGGGACGCTTTGCTGACCTCACTGAGTTTTTGAATGTAATCCAAGGGAGTTTGAAGGTGAAAGATGGGCTCCCTGTTAACTCATACTCTCCGTTCTGTAGAATCTCTTCATTCCCTGTCTGGGAAGGTGGGCGGATTCAATCGAATCGAATCGAATCGAATCATTCAGTTCGACATTCAAGTTCGTGAATGATTTCAATCGTTCCAAATTGGAAAATACACAAAACCGTTTCCCAAAAAAAACGGGACTGTGTATTTTACACCCTGAGCGTGTATAAAACACAGTCCCGGATTTTCAAAAAAACGGGACTGTGTACTATACACGCTCAGAGTGTATAATACACAGTCCCGGATTGTTTTGAAAACGGGATTGTGTATTTTTTCAAATGAAGGAAAAACATCAAAAAATAGAATGAGGTTCGAAAATTTTGCCAGAATGCCTCGTGAGGAGCATTTTTTTCGAGTCTTTGTCCGGAAGACTGTTGGCGACTGGTAGATGCGGTAACGTTAGGGTTAAAGATATGACCTGTTTCTGTAAAATTTACATAATTAATCCAGTCACTCTTTTCTAGAATCGTATGATTAAAGATAAACTTTACTCTGCAAATTTGAATTGAAATATTTTACATGTACCGGAACTACCTGAATTCCCGATTGTTTCCTCCAGACTGTGTGTGGAGGGCATATTGTCTGAAAGTCCTTATCACTACGAGTACCGGTAAAAGTCACACCACGAGTGGCGGTAAGCCAGCCGGTCTGGTGCGAGGAATCTGGAGAAAGAGGATTCTTAAGAATCGGGTCATCCAAAATGCCGATTCTTGAGAATCGGCATAGGATCCAAATGGCATCAAATCTTTGATCCACCGTCAATTGGATCCATCCATCGGCTGTTGGAACGTCGGAACGGCGTCAAGTCCTCATAGCCAACCAAGCTGAGTACATGCATCCATGCATTCCAGCTAGTAGCTATAGTACTGGTAGTAACTCCACCAATATAGAACCGATTGAGACCAACATTTATTGTGGAGATATCTTCTTGTTCTGCTTGTTGCATTAATTGTTACTGTTCAACCAACTGCAATACACGGCTCTTAGCCTTATTCGCGACTCGATCCTAGATAGGGTTTGAGTTCGACTCATGACTGAGTCTTTCGTGAATAGTCATTGAGACAGGGTTCTCATGACCGCTAGTCATACTAGGTCGATAGTGAAACATCGCGCTAGATATTTAGCTGGCGTGGAGAGATTCCACGCTACTAGATAAATGCTAGACGAATCTTCCACGCGTTCCGTTTTTGGATCGTGGAGTGAGTAGGATTGCTACCGCAACCTACTCTATCACACTTTACAGTCTCCCGCGGGAGTTCAGATCTACGATCCTTTGATTGTGGATCTCTCTCGTTGATTAGTTTTCATAGCTTTCTAATCCTCTCATAACTTTCATTCTCTCAAACTCAAAACACTCGAAAGATCTTTACACTAGCTTTTAGCGTAGTGCATTTTGTTAACAAACACAATAGCTTTCAGCTACCCTCAACCTATTCCTCACCATGAAGATTGCCAAAGACGCGTACACCAGCTTCGAGTCTAAGCTGCGCGACAAACCAATCCTTCCTCTCATCGACCGCGACGATGAATGCGAAATCGACGATTCTCGCTCTACCACCTACAAACTTCGCACTGTTCCAGCAGATGCTGACAGCGCCAAGTACTCCTTCAAGGTCCAAATCATCAATGGATCTGAGACTCCACGTCAAACCATCAAGTGGGCTGGGCGTATGGAGAGAGTCTTCATCGGGCTCGCCATTGCTACGCCTGAAGACAAACATAACCTCCTCAACGAGATGACTTCTAGCTCTGCCAAGAGCAGTTACGAATCTAGCTGTGCAGGCCATCGTGAAATACGTTGGAATGCATTGAGCCAGATTGCAGTCAACACGATTCCTCCACGCGACGTACGTGGCGGTGAAGACGAAGCCGCTTTCCAAGTACGTTTCCAGGCTGCCTGGAACGGAGCAGCTCAGCCTGCTTTGGACGACACTGACATTACGTTTGGCATAAATGCCTGTATCGAAGCGGTCTGTCCCTACAAGGCTCTTGAAAAGCAGAAACGCTTCATGCGCCGCAAGATGCGTAAGCCTCTGATATGCTACTCGGGTTATGTCAACAACCTCAGTCGATGAATGCCGATGAACTCCTCGTCTACCACCTTTTGACCCAACCAAACATTGAACCATGACGAAGTCATTGACATTGTTTGTCATGGAATTCCACGCTCGTGGATGAAGAAGATGGACGAAAACGACTTCGATCCTTTCTCAGCTCCTATCGGAGAACCATTGGTTCTGCGAACGCATGAATCCTCCGAAACTTTGACAAGGGCGGTGTATGCCAAGCAAGCTCCTTCGAGAAGAACAACAGCAAGAAGTACAAGTCTACTCGCAACAACGACCACTCTTCCAAGAACGAAGAAAAGTGGTGCGACTACCACGAGTCCAGCACTCACAACACTGCTGACTGCATGACTCTGAAGAAGCTCAAGGCCAAGTCTCAGTCCTCGTCTGACAACGATAGCAAGCCAGCGTACAACAAGAACAAGACTTGGAAGCGCAAGTCCGACGACGCCAAGTCCTACACCAAGAAGGAACTCTCTGTCCTTATGAAGAAAGTCTCCAACGCTGCGGTCAAGGCTGATCGCAAG
This sequence comes from Seminavis robusta, assembly GCA_903772945.1. Classification (NCBI taxonomy): domain Eukaryota; phylum Bacillariophyta; class Bacillariophyceae; order Naviculales; family Naviculaceae; genus Seminavis; species Seminavis robusta. The sequence goes on along the minus strand of CAICTM010001340.1, from coordinate 25,889 downwards.
AAGAAAAGCGAATGCAACCATGTTGCCAAGCGCAAGTCAGACGACTCCGACAACGAGGACAACTCCTCTGTTGGATCCATCAACATGATGGACAAGAAAATGGCTGCCGTTGACAAGGCGCTTGCCGAATTCGACTTCAATCATTCGGATGGAGAGATCTCCGTCTGAGGATTAGGCCAGGATGATGATTCAACGGAACCATGTTCCGATTTCTCATACCTAAGTGATGAAGATATCTCACTAAATAGTAAACAAGATTTGTTTGCAACTAATGAAGTCTACGGCAAATTAGATAATTGCCTAGCAACTGCTCAACTAGACTCTGACGATCTGTTCAGCATCGTTAACTTCGTCCATGGCCAATCAACTCGTCAACGTCGCAAGACAAGAGACCTCAAAACTATCGTCTATGTTAGATTTAACAGACGAGAGAAAGGGAAACAAAAACCCGTTACACTCTGTTGCTTACTGGATACAGGAGCATCCGGAACTTTAATTACTCAAACTCATGCTAAGAGTTTACTCATGAAGAATCTTGGGGGCGTCCAAACCATGTGGACTACCCCTGCAGGAGAACTAAACACCAGCACGAAGTGCAAAGGTGCATTCATGATACGTCACCAAGAACTTGGGGGCGCATGACGTGATCATAGGTCAAGACACTCTCTCCGACCTAAGAATCAAGTTTGATTTCACTACCATGTCAATGGAGTGGAACAGCATATTTTTCCCTGCGAAAGATGGCGATACCGATAGAGAAGAGAACTTCTCCATTCCTGATCCTGCAGCTGTCAGCAACAGTGCAGATAGTCTCAAGAAGATTCTTGATGCAATATACGAACAAACTGACTTAAGGCAGATGTGCCAGAGTCGAACTCAGTTAAATCAGGAAGAGCAAGAACTGCCTCATGCCTTCTCAACCAAGTGCTCCGACCCAGTCGAGGATACTTTGGGAGAGTTGCAAATGGACGACTACGAAGTAGAACTTCGTCCCGACGCTAAATCCTATTATACTAGGGCTCACCCTACTCCACGTGTCCATACCAACACTCTCAAGACAGAGGTTGAACGTCTCTGCAAAGCAGGAGTACTTAAAAAGATAAACTGTTCCGAGTGGACGGCACCAACTTTTATCATTCCCAATAAAGATGGATCTGTACGATTCGTCTCTGATTTCCGGGAACTGAACAAAAGGATTAAGCGGAAGCCTTATCCTATCCCAAAAATACAGGACATGCTCTTGAATCTAGATGGATTCAAGTACGCCAGCCACTAGTCTAGACCTGAACATGGGACGCTATCACATCGAGCTGTCACCTCACTCGAAGCAACTCTGTACCATCGTACTCCCGTGGGGAAAGCACGAGTACCAGAGGTTGCCAATGGGCCTATGTAATAGTCCCGACATCTTCCAAAGGAAGATGAAAAAACGCATGCATGACTTAGAAAATGTCCGTGCATACATTGATGATCAACTCATCCTAACTGACGACGATCTAGTAGATCACGTTGAATAGTTAGATGAATTTTTCCAAAGACTTCAAAAAGTCGGATTTAAAATCAACACTACCAAGGCCTTCCTCGAAAGGAAGAACTTGAGTATCTAGACCATTGGATTACTCGAGAAGGAATCCAACCCTTAACTAAAGGACAATAGATGCGATCCAGCTATCGCTCCTCCTACGAATAGGAAGGAACTTCGTGGATTCATTGGACCAATGAACCACCAACCATTGTTCTAAAACAGACGTAGGTTACCCAGTATCCATGACCGGCTGAGGTTGTCATGGACAGAGAACGTGAGTCCCGCGCAGAGGTCGAGAAGACTCTCCGGGATGAACATGGACTTCGTCGCAAGTTCACGCGCGTCAATCGTGACAAGATTCACAACATCCGTTTCGAAGCAAACTGGAAATGCATCAAGGAACGTCGCCAACGACTTATCCAGAAAAACAACGATAGGGAGAACGCGACACGTGTCCCTCATCAACACAATGTGATGATTCATCAGTATCAGCACCGCAAGTACGGTCAGCCAAGCACAAAGGTCCTTACCACACAGACCGAGTCAATAACAATGGCACTGTACGGCTCCGACATACTACCGCCAGTAGCGGCACAGTCTACCAGACTTGGAACATAAGGTATTTACACCCATACAAGGCCTGATCCCCTTGTAGGATTGCCATCGTGCGACGCACATGTCTACATCCAATCTCCGGATAGTGCCCCGCACTTTAATTCATATGTTCTCCTTGTCCGACTGATGTCGTGCCTTCCGTGACCCTTGTCAGGGGGCGAATGCAATACACGGCTCTTAGCCTTATTCACGACTCGATCCTAGATAGGGTTTGAGTTCGACTCATGACTGAGTCTTTCGTGAATAGTCATTGAGACAGGGTTCTCATGACCGCTAGTCGTACCAGGTCGATAGTGAAACATCGCGCTAGATATTTAGCTGGCGTGGAGAGATTCCACGCTACTAGATAAATGCTAGACGAATCTTCCACGCGTTCCGTTTTTGGATCGTGGAGTGAGTAGGATTGCTACCGCAACGTACTCTATCACACTTTACAGTCTCCCGCGGGAGTTCAGATCTACGATCCTTTGATTGTGGATCTCTCTCGTTGATTAGTTTTCATAGCTTTCTAATCCTCTCATAACTTTCATTCTCTCAAACTCAAAACACTCGAAAGATCTTTACACTAGCTTTTAGCGTAGTGCACAACAAACAACTGTGCTCGGTGAAGAAATTCCCTCCTCCCTCCCACTCTCCTCAGGACCTACTGGTTGGTACTGCATTATGGCAGCAGCGGCCATGCCCGAGACACAAGAGGCTCGACTGAAAGAGCAATTCAGAGCTGCTTTTAATAGAAGAGTTTTTGGTATAGGTCAAGATGTTGATGCTCTTGAAGATTCTGCAGAACAAGCTTCGAGCAAGAAGAAAAGCAATGAATTGACACAACGGGAGTGGAATGATATCATTGAGATATGGAACAATTGGGACAATGATGATGACGATGAACAACGTCTCTACCGCAAGAACAACAAGAAAGGGTACGATATCATCAAGAAGTACATTGTTCATCGGGTCAAATTCGCCTGTGGAGAAGACCTATTCCAGATCACAGTGAAAGAACCCAGCAAGAAGGCAGGTGGAACCTTGATGGTACCCAGTGTTGAAATCTTTGATATCATCTATCATGCTCATAGTGAAAAGGGACACATGAAAAGCACTCCCACCTACAAACTTATTTGTGTTACCTACAACAACATTACGGAAAATCAGGTAAAGCAATTCTGCTTGCTTTGTCCTGTTTGCAGCCGAGCCAATCCCAGAATCAAGAAGCAGCTAGGAGCTTTGAAACCCATCCGCAGCTACCGGTTTTTGGATCGCTGTCAAGTCGATCTCATCGATTTTCGTAAGCGACGCATGCCCAATGTCTACGGAGTGACAATGCGATGGGTGCTGACGTGCAAGGATCATTTGACTCAACTTACGGTCCTTGATTGTCTACCACGCAAGAAGCCAGTATACGTAGCGCATTCCTTGAGCTACATATTTGGTTTTATGGGCTTTCCTCGTGTCTTTCACACGGACAATGGCAAAGAGTTTGTTTCGAAAGTTGTTTTGAAAATGCTCAAAGACAATTCGCCGGCTATCACAACAGTCACTGGCCGTCCTAGAAAGCCAAATGAACAGGGCTCTGTTGAGAGCCAGAACAAGCTAGTTAAGCGCATTCTGGATAATATCGAAGAGGAGTTGCGACAAAGAGGGAATCCCAATCCCAATTGGACATTCCATCTTGGACGAGCAATGGGTGTCATGAATTCTCAAGAGCAATTTGGCACCAATGCAGTCTCGGCCTATGAAACTGTTTTTGGGAGACACTACGAGGATACGACTCAGTGTGATCGCACACAGCTTAGAGCATGTGAGACTGTCCAGCAACGTATGCATGTGGCTAAGGATGAGCACTTTGATTCAATTGCCAAGGATTTCATTACCGGATCTGACAGTGACGACGACGACGACGACGACGACGACAATGCCACATCAAAATTGTCAGAATTGCGGGAGTTCTGGGACGAAGGATCAGATGTGTCGGACGGAGAGTTAGAACGACGGGATTCCTTGCTTGACATGGATAAGTCGACTACTACCAAAACCGTCAAGCCGACTACCAAGGAACCCGATCTAACAGAAACCACCAAGGAACCCGATCGGATCAAGACTACCACAAAACGACAATCGAAGAAGTACGATCTTCTTACTTCATGGAAGTTGGTAACAGCCACAAAGAAGGTAACTACCATCGATGGTGGTTCTTTTCACTTTGTTCATCCCTCTTTGGATTGTCCTGAGTGTTGCTTTATGGGACACTTTCTTCTGAGCATTGGTGACAGTGCTTATATGAAGGAAAACCGTGAAACTGATCGCTGGTTTGAAACTGATTTCATTGGTAGCTTCTCCGCAATGGCAGCGCATCTGGTGCATCGGGGTGATATTCAGTTGATCCATTGCGTCCAGCCGACAAGCATCCTCACACCAGAAGAGTGTCGCCAACTAGCACCCACTTGTACAACAGTACTTAGCATCCTGCACGGTAATAGTCACTATGCCGTTCTCGAGGTTGATATTGCTTCAAAGCTATTGCTGATTACCGATGGATTGAAGTATGAAATCAAAACTTGGTTTAATCATGTTGGAAACATTTTACGACGATGTAATTTGATTGCTTTGGATTGTGAAGTGCAGAAACCAGTTCACAATGGTGGTGGCAAATACACTCTCACATTTATAGGCAGGTGACGGCACTTCCACCTCGTGGACACTCAAATTTGCCACACATTTTTATCTTCAACAAGACGGCCACAGCTGTGGTCCCATTGCATGTCTCAAAGTTTTAAGTGTCTATGGTTTGGTAGATGATATTGTTACGGATGGACTTAATGCAACTTCCATGAGGTATTTGATTATGGGGCGATACAAGGCTATGATAGAAAAGGTTCAGGGTGATCTTTCCTGCAGACTCTCGAGAACGGTAATAGAGATCCACGATGATGATACCGATGATGCCGCGAAAGATTCCGGCTTAAAATGTCGAATATGCCACGAGCTCATTACGAGTCAATTCCAGAGTCAAATGATGAGCTGCTGCTCAGCGAACCAGGTTCACAAATTTTGTCTCAATAGCTGGTTCCGATCTCAAAGTACCTGCTTGTTTTGCAACCAAGGCATCGATCTAGATCGCTACAATCTGCACTCGACAGTGTCTGCCACTCCAATCAAGGGACAAGATGCACAACTGCGATTGCAACTTAGAAAGGATCGGCTGGGTGCTCCCAGTATTGTTAACTCAGTAATTAAACGTCGGGCTGCGGCTGAGGACAAGAAACGGCAGCGCCAAGAAGTGCAAGCGGAGAAAATGGTCAGGCTACGAGAGGACACAATGCAAAGAGCAAAGCTTGGCTCGATTGTTACTTTGAAAGCAGACTATCGAGATATTAGTCATGCACGGGGAATTCAAGGAATAGTCTACGATGTTTCGAAAAGTAAGGCTGGTGGTGTGCTGGTGGCTACGGATAATGGTGTCATTGTGTATGGCGAGAAACACGAGCCATATTATGTACCAGTCGATAGGTATATCATTTGTGAAGACGACTCACCCATTTCTGAACCATTGGTCGCAATCAAGAACAAGGTGCTGAATGAGACCTTTACAGCTGAGGACGAAAACAAGATTACCATGCAGAAAGCCCACAGCGCTTTGTATGGGTACAGTCCAGGAAAGCTGCTCAAATGTGGGTGCAAGAAAGGAATTTGCAAGAACTGCAAGTGTGTCAAAGCCAAAACAGCCTGTACTAGTGCTTGCGGCTGCAATGGTAGCTGCCAGAATCAATTCAACCAGCAGGATTAAGAATCTATAGATACATGTTTTTTGTACTTGGTGTTGTATATCATTTCCAAGATTCTTAGCAGCAGATTCTTAAGAATCAGGTTTTTTTATTTTGCTGATTCTTAAGAATCAGATTTTGAAAATCTGATTCTTAAGAATCATCATTTTCCAGAATCAGCAAAATTCTGATTCTTAAGAATAGGCTGATTCTTAAGAATCCTTGTCTACCCTGTATTTGATTCTTAAGAATCATAATTTTCCCAAGATTTTTTCCTGATTCTTAAGAATAATCTGATTCTTAATTTTAAAAGACTCCTTGTAACAGGTCAGCATGATGATTGCCACCTTCCGACTCACATTTTGCTCGGAATTCCTCACTTGCTGCACGGTACTACCCAACCCAACCTGACAACACGTGCGGTACAGGTAGTCCAAACTCTTCTTGGTTGTCATCGATTTACCCGAAGCTTGTTTACATTCTCCGTCCCGGTAACTGGTTGTGTAAGTAGAGGTCAAGCTACTACCGGTAGCGCACACGAAATAAGAGCACGTGGCCATGAAGCCATGAAGCATTGGAGCCTTGCAGCAAATACCACTATCATGACGCCAGAATCTGAAGATACGTACCATCCTTTTACGCACACGTCAACTTGAAAAGGTGCGAAATGGCGCATAGGACATACTCGTTATTCTAAAACATGTTCTATAAGCTGATTACTATACTAAGTACCATGCCGTACATGGTAGTTTGTTGATTTTTATAGACTTGATTGAGAGTCGTTCACAGTCTCGCCAGAGACATAAAAATTGCGTTTATAATGGCCTTGCTCGGAATTCACACACAGCGTGAAATGGTTGGCAGCAAATAGCATCCAGAGTGAAATGGTTGGCGGCGAATAGCATCAAGTACCTGCACCTTCGTTACAAATAAATAATGAGAAAAAGGCAGCAACGTGCAGCATGCTGATACTATCTGCGCAAGAAACGCCTCCTCATGCTGCCGCCCATCATCCCGCCAGAAGGGGTAGGATTCTTTGTCATTTGAGACTTGCCTTTGCCGCCGGTTGGCGACGAGGAGGGGGTTGAAGATGGGAAGCGAGTAGGGGAAGTGGTTGGTGCTCTGCTGGGACTTCTTGAGGGGAAGCGACTCGGTGCACTGGTAGGACTACTGCTTGGTGCTCTACTTGGCCTGAAACTGGGAATGCTTGACGGCGCCGGGCTTGGTTGGATTGATGGTGCCGTGCTTGGACTCAGCGAAGGCTGAATACTTGGTACATCACTAGGGCCTTCACTTGGCATCTCGGATGGGCCAAAGCTTGGCGAAATGCTTGGGCTGACAGATGGGCTGTCACTTGGTGATGAACTGGGTGATTGACTTGGCGCCTCACTAGGAGACTCACTGGGGTTGGCACTGGGTGAAGCACTCGGGCTTGCACTGGGGCTTGCACTTGGAGAAGTACTTGGGGATGCACTTGGACTATTGCTAGGTGATGCACTGGGGGCAGAACTTGGTGATGCACTTGGTGAGGTGCTGGGTGAAATGCTGGGAGATTCACTTGGTGATTCACTAGGTCCAGAACTGGGTGATGTGCTCGGACTTCTACTTGGGCTGGCACTAGGTGATTCACTAGGGGAAGCACTTGGGGACTCACTCGGGCTGGAGCTAGGTGATTTTGATGGGCTGGCACTGGGTGAGGTGCTGGGTGAACTGCTGGGATTCACACTTGGACTTGCACTGGGAATCTGACTTGGTGCAGAACTGGGTGTTTTACTAGGGGAAGCACTAGGAGAAACACTAGGGCTTGTACTGGGAGTCTCACTGGGAGAAGTACTTGGTTGAGCACTGGGGCTTTCACTGGGTAAAGAACTGGGGCTTTCGCTGGGCAAAGAACTTGGAGAGGCACTAGGCAAGGTGCTGGGTGAAATGCTGGGAGATTCGCTTGGTGATTCACTAGGGACAGAACTGGGTGAAGTGCTAGGACTGCTACTGGGGCTGACACTAGGTGATTTACTTGGGGAAGCACTCGGGGACTCACTGGGGGTGGAGCTAGGTAAATAGCTTGGAGAATCACTGGGCATTGCACTGGGTGACTCACTGGGACTGGAACTCGGTGGTGTACTTGGGTGAGAGCTGGGGGACTCACTTGGTGAACCTGAAGGACTAGAACTTGGCAATTTGCTAGGTGATTGCGACGGGCTTGCACTTGGCGATTCACTGGGCCCGGAACTGGGTGATTCACTTGGGCTGAAACTGGGTGATTCACTGGGCTGGAGCTTGGGACTCACTTGGGCTTGGCTTGGGATTCACTGGGGCTGAAACTAGGTGATTCGCTTGGGTTTACGCTTGGTGATTCACTGGGGCTTGGCTGGGATTCACTTGGGCTGGAACTGGGACTCACTTGGGCTGAATGGGTGATTCACTGGGGCTGGAGCTGGGGACTCACTTGGGCTTGAGCTTGGTGATTCACTGGGCCGGATAGGGATTCACTTGGGCTGGTACTGGGCGCCTCACTGGGGCTGGAACTTGGTGACTCACTGGGGCTGGAGCTTGGTGACTCGCTTGGGTTTACGCTTGGTGATTCACTTGGGCTGAAACTGGGTGATTCACTGGGGCTGGAACTAGGTGATTCACTTGGCCTGGAACTGGGTAATTCACTTGGGCTTCGACTCGGAGACTCACTTGGGCTAGAGCTTGGCGATTCGCTGGGGCTGGAACTAGGTGCTTCACTTGGGCCTCACTGGGAAGCTTTCACTGGGTGACTGGGACTTCCACTGGGAGGGGCACTTGGGCTTGAGCTGGGAGATCCACTTGGGCTGAGGCTGGGAGACTCACTTGGCAGAGTGAAGGGTTAGAGCTTGGTGATCACTAGGTGACTCTGATGGACTGGAACTGGGTGATTTACTTGGAGAAGTGCTGGGGCTTGTGCTTGGTGACATGCTTGGGCTTGCACTAGGAGCTGACGTTGGTCCGGGGGTGGGCCTGGTGTTGGTCCAGGAGTTGGACCAGGGTACCAGGGTTGGACCTGAGTAGGTCGGGGGTTGGTCCGGGTGTGGGTCCTGGTGTGGGTCCTGGTGTTGGTCCAGGAGTTGGACCAGAGTAGGCCTGGGTTGGTCCGGAGTGGGTCCTGGTGTTGGGCCAGGAGTTGGGCCAGTGGTTGGACCAGGGGTAGGGCCTGACGTTGGTCCTGGTGTGGACCAGGAGTTGGCCAGGGTCCGGGAGTGGGTCCGGTGCATGGAGTTGGTCCGGGAGTGGGTCCTGGTGTTGGCCGAAGTGGACCAGGGGTTGGTCCTGGTGTTGGTCCAGGAGTTGGACCAGGGTAGGTCCTGTGTGGGACCGGAGTAGGGCCGGCGTTGGTCCGGGGTGGGTCCTGGTGTTGGGCCAGGAGTTGGTCCAGGAGTTGGTCCGGGAGTGGGTCCTGGTGTGGGACCAGGAGTTGGACCAGGGGTTGGTCCTGGGTGGGTCCGGTGTTGGCGCTGGGTCCGGTGGGCGGTGGAGTGGTCTGGTGGGGGTTGCCTGGGTTGGTCCAGGAGTGGTCGGAGTGGTCCTGGGTGGACCAGGAGTTGACCAGGGGTTGGTCCTGGTGTGGGCCCTGGGTTTCCGGAGTGGCGGGTGGTCCTGGTGTGGGACCAGGAGTGGGCTGGGGCTTGGGTCCGGGAGTTGGACTCTCACTGGGGCTGGATGATGGGCCTACACTGGGAGAGGCACTTGGTGCAGTACTGGGGCTCAAACTTGGGCTGGTACTGGGTGAGGCACTAGGTGAAGAGCTGGGCTGTCACTGGGCGAAGAGCTTGGAGAGGTACTTGGTGCATGACTGGGTGTTTCACTGGGGCTTTCACTAGGTGCTTCACTTGGGGACTGGGATTACTGGTTCACTTGGGATGAACTTGGACAGTGCTGGGGTGCTTGGTGATTCACTTGGCGACTCAGAAGGACTGGAACTTGGTGACTCACTTGGAGTTACTGGGGCTGGCTTGTGATGTGCTTGGGCTGCACTGGAGACTACTGGAATCTCACTGGGGCTGGATGATGGGCCACACTGGGAGATGCACTTGGTGCAGTACTGGGCTGCACTACTGGGCTTGTACTGGGTGAGGTACTAGGTGAAGAGCTGGGGCTCTCACTGGGCGAAGAACTTGGAGAGGTACTTGGTGCACGACTGGGTGTTTCACTGGGGCTTTCACTAGGTGCTTCACTGGGGCTTGAGCTAGGTGATTCACTGGGGCTTGAGCTAGGAGACTCACTTGGCATCTTTGAAGGGCTAGAGCTTGGTGATGAGCTTGGTGACTCAGAAGGACTGGAACTTGGTGACTCACTTGGAGACACTGGGGCTGTGCTTGGTGATGTGCTTGGGCTTGCACTAGGAGACCTACTGGGAATCTCACTGGGACTCTCACTGGGGCTGGATGATGGGCCTACACTGGGCGATGCACTTGGTGCAGTACTGGGGCTCAAACTTGGGCTGGTACTGGGTGAGGTACTAGGTGAAGAGCTGGGGCTCTCACTGGGCGAAGAACTTGGAGAGGTACTTGGTGCACGACTGGGTGTTTTACTGGGGCTTTTACTCGGTGCTTCACTGGGGCTGGCACTAGGGATTACTGGCTTGACTAGGAGACTCACTTGGCATCTTGAAGGGCTAGGCTTGGTGATGAGCTTGGTGACTCAGAAGGACTGGAACTTGGCGATCACTTGGGAATACTGGGGCTGGCTTGGTGATGTGCTTGGGCTTGCACTAGGAGACATACTGGGAATCTCACTGGGCTCTCACTGGGGCTGGATGTGGGCCTACACTGGGCGATGCACTGGTGAAGAACTGGGGCTTAATTGGGCTGTACTGGGTGAGGCACTAGGTGAAAGAGCTGGGGCTCTCACTTGGTGAAGAACTTGGAGAGGTACTTGGTGTTCGACTGGGTGTTTCACTGGGGCTTTTACTCGGTGCTTCACTGGGGCTGGCACTAGGCGATTCACTGGGGCTTGAGCTAGGAGACTCACTTGGCATCTTTGAAGGGCTAGAGCTTGGTGATGAGCTTGGTGACTCAGAAGGACTGGAACTTGGCGATTCACTTGGAGAAGTACTGGGGCTGGCGCTTGGTGATGTGCTTGGGCTTGCACTAGGAGACATACTGGGAATCTCACTGGGACTCTCACTGGGGTTGGATGATGGGCCCACACTGGGAGATGCACTTGGTGCAGTACTGGGGCTCAAACTTGGGCTTGCACTGGGTGAGGCACTAGGTGAAGAGCTCGGTCTCTCACTGGGCAAAGAACTTGGAGAGGTACTGGGTGCATGGCTGGGTGTTTCACTTGGGGATGCACTGGGTGAAGAGCTGGGCAATTCACTTGGAGATTGACTTGGGCTTTGACTTGGAGTGACACTTGGAACATCACTTGGGCTCTGGCTAGGAGGGAAACTAGGGCTTTCACTTGGTGAATCACTTGGGAGCCCGCTAGGTGCGTTGCTTGGCGTGACACTAGGGCTTCCAATGGGTGTTGCGGTTGGTGATTCACCTTTGCCCTTACCCATTCCCATGCCCTTGCTTCCTTTTCCTTGTTGGCTGTCTTGATCCTTGCAGAGTCCCGAGTCGTCGTCCATTTGACCACTCTTGTGCATGCCTTTGCCTCCCTTGCCTTTTCCCTTGGACTTTTGTTTGTGGCTGTCCATTTGTCCTCCCTTGGACATACTTTTCCCGCCTTTGCCTCCTTTGCCCTTGCCTCCTTTGCTTTTTTGCTTTCCTTGTTTACCCTGGTGGTTGCAGTTGCTGCTCTTGTAGGAGGAGTAGCCACCTTTGCCACTCATCATGTGGCCACCTTTGCTGCTGCTGTACGAGGATGATGGTCCCTTGGTAGTTTTGTAAGAGTCATGGTCGTGTCCTTTGGATCGTGCCGACATCCAATATTTGCCACTAAACCCTTTTCCGGCAGACTTCTTGTGACTGGAAGAATTTTTCGGATGCATTGTCGTGTTGTTGTGGCCGTAATGATGATGATGGTGGTGGTACGACGAGCCTTTGCTAGAGTCTTTGGACGAATGATGCGTGCCATTGTGATGGTTGTGGTGTCCCGAAGAGTACGAATGATGATGAGCACTGCCCATTTTGTGTCCTTTGGTCGACCGAGACGACCACGTATCGTGCTTGCTGCTCTTATTGCTGGTGAACCAATCGTATTCGTGGACCGTGTCATCGTAGGGGTGCTCGGTACTCAAGTCTGCTTTTTGGAGGTGATCTTCGTGTGCTGCTTCGTCTACAATGGGTGTGATACTGGGAGCGACTTCCTCAATTGGGGCGGGTGTTGGCTTGACGAGTTTGTTGTGTTCTCTGTGATAGTATCGAGCCGCTCGCTTGGTGAGATTGGGTTTCTTCTTGGGCAGCAGTCCTGTTGCCGCCGTGCCTTGGCCGTGAGAGAATGGTACGAGGCATGCCAAAACGGCGACGATACATGCGACGACACGGAGCTTGTTCGCCGTCGTCATGTTGGTGGTAGTGTGGGGGACAACCTATCGATCGAGACTATTATTTGGTGTGTTGCAATTGATGAGCTTGAATGAGCAGTGCTGTTTGCTTGCTTATTTGCTGTCAAGATGGTTGGTTGGTTGGCTCTAGCCATGCAGTGACGAGCGATATTGGTGGTAGCACGTTTTTGGTTCTCGACTTGGTCTTGATCCGTTTCTTGTAGACAAAACGTCCCACGGTGTTACCGGTTATGCTTCCATCGTTTCTTCGATCAGATTGCAACACGGCGATACGTTTGGTACAGTAGTCCAAACACACCGAGAACATATTGCTTGCTTGTGATTTCGCTGTCGCCGATGTTCCCACGGCGCCAATCCGTGTATATCTGCACCTCCAATGTGTCAACTTCCATCGTGGAAAAAGCACCAACCGCGGATTACCACTGGCAAAAGGTACCGTAGCGAGGTTATCGCATACCGGTAGTACGGTAACGGAGCGAAGTGGATATGCCATCCGTTTCATGTTCCACGCTCGTACCGTACCTCTAACTAAACCCTGAATCGAATGATTCCGTCCATCCCGTGTGACGGTGCCGGTGTGACGAAGCGGTACGGCTGGCGAGGTACAACAACAACACTCTTCGCGATGTTACTCCGTTTGCTGCTCATCTTGCTTACCATCCTGATCTACCGTTGCGGTACCGGTAGTGCTTAGTTCGTTAGAGTATGATAGACTAATTAATTGTAAGGATACAGTAGTCGACAGCCGTGCATGTCGATTCGATTTCATGCCAGATGCTTTTGCCGTTTCGTAACTTTGGAGAGGGAAATAGTTGAACCTTCACCCTATCTGCTATCCTTCGAAAGAACCACGGCAAATACGAGTACAGTGTACAGCACACCAAAAAAGATCCGACCATGACAACAATGACAATGGAGCGCTCATCGTTGTCGTCTTCCGATCGGCTGTACTCGTTGCGAGACTTGCTGACTGGCGTAGTGGCTGGCTTTTCGTTCCTGTTTATTGTGGCGTATGTTGATGAGACGTTTCTTCGACCAGCCCATGCAGACCTTCAGGACGTAGTCGTCGGCCATCGATGGCTCCAGCAACAACAAGCCGAAGAAGCATTGGATTTTCGAGTCATTGCCACTCGTACGGGCACTGATAAAGTGTGGGGCGTCAATGCATGGGACAAGTGCAAGCATGCCCCCGAAACCTGTGGCAACAAACCCCAAGTGGAAAATCCAAAATGTCGCGTGTTACAGGGACACTTTTATCACACCATTTACAATAAATGGCTCGCCGAGTATTCCAGTAAAGATGCCGAGCCCTTTCAGTTTCTAGAAATTGGGTTCTTTAATGGTACGTATGTGTACAAAGCAAACAAACCAAATGTGCAGCAAGCTATGGATGAGACTCAGTTTTCTCATTGTTTCGTCATTCTTCTTTTGTCATTTTTTCAGGCCGCGGCTTTGATGCGTACCGCGAGTTTCTTCCCAATGCCGAAACACATTCCATTGAAATTGCCTGTCTTCCCGTCGGTCCGCAAAACGAAGGAAAATGGCCCTTTGGGAACTTTGCCGCCGCCAATCCTCGCTATCAGGAATACTTAGATACCAATCAATTGCATTGTGGCGATGGATCCAAATTCGATTATTTGCAAGAAGTGTGGACGACTCAAATGCGTCGACCCGATGCACCACCCCTCAAAGTGGTCGTCGAAGATGCCTCGCATTTGGCCAAACACATGGCTCAATCCCTCTTTTTTTGGTTTCCCCGGATTGCACCCGGAGGGATTTTGGTGGTGGAAGATGTTCAACCCATTAATGAAGCCAATCTGTTTCGGACCAATACGCTACCCCAAGTGCTCAAGGATTTGCATTATTGCGGTGGACCAGCCGACAAGCATATGAAAGACAAGGCGTGTTTTCCCACTATTTGGCCCCTGCTTCATTCCGTGCATTGCGAAATGCACATTTGTGTCTTGGAACGAAATCAACATCCCGCCATGGAATACTCCAAGGAGGAATCCGTCAATCCACCCCATGCACTCCAAGCCGGAAAGTGTCTATTTCATTCTTCCGATTAGCTAGTAGTTAGGATAGTAGCTAGAAGCAAGGGTGGGTACTGGTAAGCATGTACTCGTAATAATTACCATAGCATACATGCATCTTTGTTTCCTGGAATAGTGCTGATCTTTGTACTTCTATATAGCTATTCCATTGCTATTGAAAGATAGTGCCTCTGCATTGTAGCAGGAAACTGTTTTTCTTGTTTTGAATCAAAGTCGTTAGACTTTGCTTTACTCCACTTACCAGCGAGTCTCTAAACAGCTAGACCAGCTTATAGGAAAGTCTGCGGAGCGGTTTGTTGAGGGCAAAGACGAACCGAAAAGCTATTGAAAGGGGTTCATAGAGTGCGGCAGGGATGTTTACATGACATTGTATGATATGTCTAGTTGCTATTTAGCAACACGTAGCTAGCTAGTAGGGCAGCAGGTGAGGGGCCAAAGAAAGAGGCATAATCAAATTTTGGGAATAGGTTCTATGGGATCAGGAGCGACGATACTACTAGCTAGCTAGCATGTAACCTCGTTCAGGTAAAATTTCAGGACAAAACTTCAAGCCAGCCACAGCATCAATTTGGCACGATCCCGGTATTTATTATGAACAGTTACATGTAGTTATTGATGAACGAGAGCTTCAACAAGCCACCCAGCCACTCGGGCCAAACAGCCTCATGACCGGTAGCAGCTCATCTAGCTAGCCCACTATTTTAAAATAGTCGGTTTAATGGTGCACAAAGTAGAGGACTTTATGCCTCAGTCGTGCACAAAGTCGGGGACTTTGTGCGTTAATTGTGCACAAAGTCCGGGACTTTGTGCGTTATTTGTGCACAAAGTAGAGGACTTTATGCCTCAGTCGTGCACAAAGTCGAGGACTTTGTGCGTTAATCGTTCACAAAGTCGGGGACTTTGTGCCTTAATAGTTCACAAAGTCGGGGACTTTGTGCCTTAATCGTGCTTAAAGTCGGGGACTTTTACGTCAGTCGTGCACAAAGTCGGGGACTTTGTGCGTTAATTGTTCACAAAGTCGGGGACTTTGTGCGTTAAGCGTGCTTAAAGTCGAGGACTTTGTGCGTTAATCGTGCTTAAAGTCGTACGTCAGTTGATCCAGACACAGTCCTCGTCCTCGTCCCGCAATGTGTACCCCTAACAAGAACACCATGCTTCAAGAACTCACCCTAGCTAGATCTCTCGACGTTGCACGTTGCACAATGACATTGTTCATTGTTCCCCTGACGTTGGTCAGTGGGACTTCTTCACTATTACACTGTGACTGTGACTTTGGCATTAATTAAAATATTTATTTTGTGAACCAGAACTACCAGCCGCATCCTCCAGCATTATTGCAATGGGCCCCGACCGATGAGGATGACTGCCAGCCAGCGGCATGAGTTTACTACATGTAGCTAGCCAGCGGTGGATCAGGCTTGGATGCACAAACCTCAATCAACCAACACCGAACGCTCACATGCATGTACTAGTAGTAGGTCATGTAGTCCAGTACACGCTACCGTACATCAATCGTATTCTCCAGCATTATTGCACAGAATGAGCTCGGAGGATAGGAATGCAATGGATCAGGTTTGGACACTGCACCTATGAAAGCAACCTTATCGACCAACGCCGACCAACCAAATATGGCTCTATCTCGGTTGCTGAATATGCCGTTGCTCTTTCTTGGGTTCACCGAAACCTCTTTTTCAACACCTGCGGTGCCAACGCACTCATGGCAACCATAACCATGCCGGTACCAATGGCATTCGCTCTGTTGCTCTGGACTATTCCCGTGGCCTGGTCTTACCGTACTGTATGGTTCTGAACACTGCAGAGAGATACCGGTAGATGATGATCCCGCGTCAAAAATTGCGTTATGGGGTTGTGAAGTTCTTGTGAACTTTGCTGAAGGGTCTTTGCTTCTTAGGATCAGCACGGAAACCTCTTTTACAGTGTGTTGTACGGTAGTATCAAAGCTTTCAAGCTGCAGCAGGGCTAGCTAGGAACACATCATTCTTGGCGAACAGCAACCAATACGATACCGGTACCGGTAACACAAGCATTCGGTATTGCAACAGTCTAACTAAGGTTATTCCCGTAGCAAACCTTCATGATCTTGGCTCTATTAATAGCTAGCTAGCTAGTCTAGCGTCTGGATGAGTGAGGAGAGTGTCGCCCCCTCTGTAGCTCTGGGGATGCCGCGTAAGAATTGCGTCAGTTGCGAAGGACTGACCCTGCTCAACCCGCGGTGCCAATTAAATTATCATGCTTTGTTCGAATGACTGGAAGCTCTGTGATGGACTGCCGGTATCGGTTGTTCTTACCGCCCGTAGGGTGTAAAACGTCATTGACCTGAATTGTGTTGCAATGTAGCGATGGATGTGGGGGTGTTGGGGTCTTGCAGCTCGGTGCCCAGTGCAGCTGCCCGCTAAGTGTACTAGTACAGCCATAGCAGCCAGCTGGGAGCATTCCAGGAACTATTGCCAATAGCCAACAGGTTGCTGCCACTATGGATCATTGGATTAGACTACATTACATGTACATGCATTGCATTGAGAAGCTATTGAGACAGTATCGAAAGTTTAAGTCTCCCGTGGTCCCAGCTGATCCCATTTTGTTTTTCTACTAAGGGTCCAGCAATAGGGGGAACTTTGCGCGTTAAATCACCTCAAATTCAATGACTTGGAGCCTGTCTTAGCAACTGCAATGTGGCATTAGAAGTTCTTAAGCCAATTTCAAAAGTTCTCTGTTGATATTTTGAAGGAGTTCAGCAATATCGTAGTGTTCCAAGTTTTTAAGCAAAAGACTTCAAAGTAGCTTAGCTCTAAGTAGGACCTGTGCAGCACTTTGCATACCACGTGTTAAAACTCTTTTGTTAATTCAGTCAGGATCTTTGTTTACGATCATGTTTTGGACGTTTCGAGGGGGACTGGTCCAAGCGGGGTATGGTTTCAATCAATATGGTTTGGATGTGAGCAGGTGGTTAATTATTTTGATGCACACAGTCTGTTTTGGTAGCGAAGAGAGCTGACAAACTTTGCATAGGTCATCGCTGTTTGATACAATCAAACAAATGTTAAGCCATGACCAATGAAGTGTTCATAGGCCCATTCCATTTTTTTACGTCAGAGTCAAATCAGGGACTTTAAAGCTGCGGTTTGTTAATGCTGGCTTCCCTTACTGGATTGCAAAAGAACCAAGTCCCGGCGAAGTGCAAAGATACTCGAGTAGCTGTACTCTGCATCTTATAGCTATTGTATCGGACACCTTCAATGTAAAACAACAATGCTTTTAGCTGGTACCGTACATAGAGTTATGAGCTTCACAGCTCCTTTTAGGGCACTGGTCAACTGTTGGTACGTCGCGGCCACGCTGGTACCGAGGGTATCTTGTCCAACCTACAAAAAGCATCTAACTGGCAGAATGAATGCGTAGGATCACCTGCAGGATCTTACTGTGGCAAAGCCAGTACTTTTGGGGGAGTTTGCTGGGCGCGCCTGCTAGTATCTGTACGTGCAGAGTGCTGAAGCCCTTCAGTGCAGGATCTCTCCTCGAAGGCTAGGTTTTGAGAGTTCTGGCATTCCGACCTTGAGACTCATAATTTCTGCATTCACTGTTGTGAACTTTGAACATCTATCTATCTAGCCAGACTTCCTTACTACTTCCAAGAAACTAACACCATGAGCATCGAAAAACCTGCCTCCTGCTGCATCCTCCTCCCCAAATCCTTTGTACCATCGGTCAATGAAGTCATCATCGGTAAGTGAAACCTTGAGGTCCACCTCTGGCATGGCAGGAAGCAACATGCCATACATGTGCCCTAACCTGCTCGTTCTTTTCCTTCTTTCCATCTTAGGCCGTGGCAAGAAGGTGATGGACCACTCTGGCAACGAGCGCTTTCGCGAGATGATCCAGGCTGAGATTGCGGAATACGGAGCTACCAGCTCCAAGACTGCCAAGTCTGCCATCATCTTTCGAGTCTTGACCCAGATCAAGAGAGGCAGCCCCGAAACGGGAGGCTTTGTCAAACAAGACCCTCAGTCCGAGAGGTGGTACACCATTGAAGACACGTGTGCTCGTACCACCACGGCCCAGGCATTCCGTGATGCCTTGAGCCACACCTACCGTTCTTCCAAGCAATACAAGCAAAAGAGACGCTGGAAGCGCAAGACCAACAGCTTCAATGATCTGGAAGATGCGCTGGATACAGTTCCCGTTGCCACCAACATGCGTCCGGCTGGCAGTCTTTGTTCCCTTCCCTCCTCCTTTCATGAATGGTCTCAACGTCATCAAGCCCATGGTGGCAATGTCGAACGTCGTTTGGGTAACATTCTGGACTCTGCCATGCATATCATGGACGATGATCTGGAGTCATATTATCCCACCGAGGCCACTTCTGCTGTGTTTCCTGAAGACACCATGCCTCTGGCAATTCCCTCGGGCTTCCACAACAACGGCGGCGACATTCCGTTGCTGCCGCCCCACGACTTGACTGCATTCTGGGAAGTCTTGGGTCAACATGCCCAAGAGACAGAAGATCCCTTCGAGCCAACTCCAATCTCTCCCAACCTCCCAACTACCAAGCAGAGCTCTATTAGTGGCAAGCCTCTTTCTCCTGGACTTCACGCCCAAGCCTTCATGAATAACATGTCCCTCAAGCTAGCCTTGTCCTGCTTCTCTACCTAGATGCATACTGTAGAGTGAAGCAGCGATAACTCAGACGAAGCAGGTACTACCATAAGCGAGGACACAATTGTATTCAGTGAACACAGAAGAAATCTATCTCTCTGCAAGCAACCAAGTCGAACGACAATTGACCCAAGCAGCAGATCGAGCTAGGGCCAATCATTGTTGCATACAAATACTACATAATAATTAATTCTAGATATGAAGATTGAACCAACACGTCTACCCATAGCCACATCATAGCTTCGATAAACTCATCCTTCGTCCTCCAGGGAGCCATGCAACATGGCGAAGCTTTCCTGAACCTTGACTGCACCAACTGTTGGTAGCTACCGGTACCAGCTCCAGTACCATAGCCGGGAAGGTAGCTACAGTATCACAACATCACGGACCAGCTAGCTAGACTACTAAATGCAGCTCCTTGCCACTTGACAGCTGGATGATGCCGCTACGTACCTTGTCCCTTGGATGTACTAGTACCGCTACCGGTAGTGGAGGATGGCTTCTCGACTTCTCGACATACTTCTCGACTTTCGTAGCTACTTTTGTCCAGTACGGCACCTAGCTAGAGTACATGTATGTATGCATGTATGTAATCGGTTCTCTTTGCTTTCTTACATGTAGATTTCCTTAGAACTCGACAAATAATGTTTCCGTCGATCGTGCGAATTGGCTCTCCTGATGTTAAATCCTCTGTTGAACTATGTATTTATTCACCTGGCAGGAAATACATGTACGAAACATTGGTTAAATCCAAGCTGGTCTTGCTTCTTTCCTGAGAAAGCACAGCTTAATTAATAAGCAGACACAACAACAATGTAGGAAACTCGAGTACAGTAATTGCTATTCAAGATACCTTTGGGGGTATCACACGTGGCATCCTTTAATCCAGAGTTTGTCAAAGACAATTTCTAATGTTTCTGCAATCGTACATGTAGCTGTACATGTACCGGTAGTACCGGTACTGTACGTATGTACCGTACCGGTACTGGCATCTCTGTCAGATCTTATTTCAATCCAGTGGAAGCATCCAACATCAACAACATCAGACCGCAAGCCAAACAACAAACAACCACAAGACATGACCAGCTACATGACCACTGCACGCTCATGAAATTGTGGCTTGTGGTCCCGTGGATTTAGAGCAGCTCCTGGTGCATGGCATTCTAACAGCTATTCTAACGCTATCATGCTCTAGCTAGAGACCTCCTTCTGTTTTCTGCGTCGCTCAGCATGGAAGAAAGGAATACGGCAACTGAAGAAGTGTGATTGATGGGATGATGCCGTGCTCTAAAGCTCCGCACAAGCTGCTACAGTAAAACCAATCCGTACCTGTACCGGTACCGGAAGTTTCCTTACGGTATCCTCCCAGAGATGTCACAAAGCTTTATTGAAAACGGGCTGTCCAAACGTCCATTCCAAGATTCCTGGAGACTGGAGAACGGCTGGAGATAAGATGCTATTGCAAATTATTGATATTGCCCCACTGTTCACATCATCATAACTAACTCATATTTCAGGGTTCAAAGCAGTTTTGTAAGGAGCATCTCCCCATCACTCGGTTTCGGGATGCCAGATACCAGAAGCCAGAAGCAAGCCTCCAGCCTCCAGCGAAGTAGTCTACATACTGCTCGTGCGGCTCCATCGTCAGTCAACATTTCAATTGCCAAAAGAATGGAGACAAGGCTAATAAATCCACCCGTCAGCCACATTGCAGCCAGCCAGGAAATAAGCAGCTCTTTGGCTCCCATTGAAAGGACACCGACTTCAGCCATGTCGCTCACGCATTATCTGCTAGCTAGCTGCTAGCTAGTCTTTTAAAATAGCAAACATGAGCGCAATTCAACCATAATACTCAAAGGCTCTACTCAACCTGGCTCTCGAGTGACGCTCCGATTGCTTGCTAAGAACGCAAGCAAACAGAATGGAGCCATGGCCAATAAATCTGCCCTCCAGCCATCTTGTATTCCGGAAATCTGTTGCCCCTGATTCAAGTCTCTAAATTTGACTAAGCCTGTCCCCTCCACGGCTTCGCAACTAGCTAGTAGGTAATCCCTCTTTAAAAAAAAACTCTGTTATGACGAAATGATCAATGCAACGGAACCAAATCTGAATCGAATCTTTCAGTCGTGCTGAAAATATCTTTTCCAAGGATGGTACGGTAAGCGGTACGTGCCGGTACCAGTTTTGAGGGCTTTTTTTCCAGTGGGGTCGCGCTCGATGAAAAAATATGTTAGTGGAGAAAATAGCCGTTCGACTATATGTGGCACCATGGCGCGCCTTTATCACATAGCTACGCCAAGCTAGGAGCTTCACATGCAATCAGCCGTCGCGAAGAGCCTCTGTGGGCGATTGACTGTGATGGACTTGACTGTTGTTGATGGTTGATGCCTACTCTATTGATGAGTCTGATGAGAGCGAATTGTAGGCATTTTTGTCACTGACTGTCACAGGATCGTCACTCCTCTCTGTTGTGGTGGTGTCTTCAGTTGGTGCCTCTGAATGGTCCAGCCGACGGAGGAATTTCTGCAGTTGATCCTGTGGAAGTCCTGCAACAAGTGACATGGCCTTCATCCTCTCCAGTTCGAGCTCTCTGCCATATTCCGTGTCCGCCAAGTCAATGTTGGATGCAAGCGTTGCCTCCAATCGATTGATATCTTCTTGCTTTGGAAACTGCTGCGGAAGCGGAGCAACAACAACATCATTCAGCTTTTCAAACTTTGCCTTTCGAGCTCCAAGAGTTGACAGTTTCGATGGACAAGGCTTGCCAGTCTTCCACGCAATCAAGTCTCTGTAAATCATCGGATCGCATCTTCTTGTTCTCGTCTTCAAGGATTGTCATGGCCTTCTCTTGTCGGCTCCACGCTGCTTCATGAAGCTTCTTTTCTGTCATTAACTCTTGCAATTCTTCCTTCAGCTTGACACGATGATCCTTGATCAAGAAGTCATCATCATTGATTGCTGCTCCGCCGGTGACTTGAAAGATTCCTCCTTGAGTAGCGGCCTCTATGAGCTTCTCTTGCCGCTCCTTTGAGCGTGGAATTGTCACCTTGGCTTGTCTCTTCTCCACTGAGTAGGCAGGAAGCTTTGCTCGGAAGAGATTTCCATTGTACCCAGCATAGTCAAGGATATCGCAGCACATGCTATTCATTTCCGCCATTTCCTTGAGATACGCGGCCTCCGGATCAACAGACACATCCGCAGCTCCATCAGAATCAACAACCAACTCATGTCGGATCTTCTTGTCAGCCAGCGCAGCTCGAGTAAACTTTGGATAGAGCCCAAGCTTGTTGCTCCAAGCATGCTTGATGGCATTATGGGAGAAAGCAATCGAAGCTGCATTCCGAAGCAAAGGAAAGGATGGATCCGTGTTGCGTCGAACTTCAGATCCATACACCAACAAACCAATATCATACTTGGTTAGAGTTGAGGGAACATCTTGATTGTTCTGTCGATACTCCCAAAGAATCTCCAAGTTATCAAAGTAAATGGTTTTGAAGAGGGCGAACAGCATATCCATGATTTGAAGGATGTGGGTAGTGTTTGGTGGTCCAGAGGGAAAGAGATAGATGCCGTGGCGACGCATCTCGGCCAACATATCTTTATTGGTTCTTCCGGGGCCACCATCCACAAGCAATAGCGTCATCTTGCCTGCAGTGTCGGCACAATCAACAATGACAAGAGGAAGGAAGTTTTTGGATGCCCACTTGCCAAATTCTTCCTTGTTCATACCACCCTTTTTGTTTGTGCTATAGGTGTTCTGAAATGGCTTCAACTCCTCATGGAGATATGATGCCTCTGTCTAATGCATATCGAGAACAAAGTCTGAGGAAAGCCCCATGTTCTCTTGTAATGTTGCATCGGTCGGTAGTTAATAGTGGTCCGGAAGCTCGTCACCAGAAGCAAAGCAACAAGCTAACAGAGTGCACCGGAAGCTGTTTTTGCTTGCAAAGTGGACCGGTGCATCAGAAAGCCTTGGATTGAAGAACACTGCTGCTTGTGGTCGACCACCTTTTGAGTTCTCAGTATCATCAATGCAATACACGGCTCTTAGCCTTATTCGCGACTCGATCCTAGATAGGGTTTGAGTTCGACTCATGACGTATTCCTTCGCGAATAGTCATTGAGACAGGGTTCTCATGACTGCTAGTCATACTAGGTTGTCGATGAAACATCGCTCTAGATATTTCGCCGGCGTGGAAAGCTTCCACGCTACTAGATAGCTACTAGCTGAAGTTTCCACGTGTTCCGGAAATGGACTGTGGAGTACGTAGAGTTATTGCCATAACCTACGATATCACACTTCGAGGCCTCCCGCGGGAGACCAACTTCAATGAGCTTCACAACGATCTCTCTCATGGATTAGTTTTCGTGGCTTTCTAATCTCTCTCATAACTTTCATTCTCTCAAATTCAAAACACTCGAAAGATCTTTACACTAGCTTTTATCGTAGTGCATTTTGTTAACAAACACAATAGCTTTCAGCTACCCTCAACCTCTTCCTTCAACATGAAGATTGCTCAAGGAAAGCATGCGTTCAGCAACTACGAGAAGCAGTTGCGTGACAAACCCATTCTTCCTCTCGTCGACAATGACGAAGACAACGAGGTCGACGACACTCGTGCAACCACCTACAAACTTCGCACCATTCCTGCAGATGCAAATAGTGCCAAGTACACTTTCAAGGTAGCCATCATCAATGGCTCCCACTCTCCACGTGAGACCATCAAGTGGGCCACAAAGAATATGGACAAGGTCTTCGTTGGACTCAACCTTGCCAGTGCCGATGATAAACATCGTCTTCTCAAGGAGATGACTTCCAGCTCTGCAAAGAGTGCCTACGAAGCTGAGTGTGCAGGCAGTCGTGCCGTGCATTATAACGCCCTTCGCCAAATTGCTGTGAATGCAATTCCTCCACGCGATGTGACTTCTGGAGAAACCGAAGTCCAATTCCAAGCTCGTGTCCAAACTGCATGGGGCGGTGCAGCGGAACCCGCTCTAAGCGATGTGGACATCACACCTTTGGAATCAACGCGGTGATCGAACAAGCCTGTCCTTACAAGGCTCTCGAAAAACAGAAACGCTTCATGCGTCGTAAGATGCGCAAGCCTAGCGAGATGACAACTCGCGCCTACATCAACAACCTCACTCGGATGAATACCGATGAGCTTCCACGTTTGCCACCTTTCGGCGCCAATCAACAGTTGAACCAGGACGAATTCATTGACATCATCTGTCATGGCATTCCTCGTTCCTGGATGCACAAGATGGACGAACACGACTTCGATCCTTTCACTGCCGAGATGACGGCTCTCATTGGATTCTGTGAGCGCATGGAATCTGCTGAAGACTTTGACAAGGGCAGCGATGCCAAGCAAGTTACTTCGAAGAAGAACAGTAGCAAAAAGTACAAGTCTAGCCGCAACAACAACCACTCCTCCAAGAACGAAGGAAAGTGGTGTGACTACCACGAGTCCAGCACTCACGATACTGCTGACTGCATGACTCTGAAGAAACTCAAGTCCAAGTCCTCGTCTGGTAACGATAGCAAGCCAGCGTACAACAAGAACAAGACTTGGAAACGTAAGTCTGACGATGCCAAGTCCTACACCAAGAAGGAACTTTCTGTCCTTATGAAGAAAGTCTCCACTGCTGCGGTCAAGGCTGATCGCAAGAAGAAAAGCGAATGCAACCATGTTGCCAAGCGCAAGTCGGACGGCTCTGACTCCTCTGTCGGGTCCCTCAACATGATGAACAAGAAGATGGCCGCAGTCGACAAGGCTCTTGCCGACTTCGATTTCAATCAATCGGATGGAGAAATCTCCATCTGAGGATTAGGCCAGGATGATGATTCAACGGAACCATGTTCCGATTTCTCATACCTAAGTGATGAAGATATCTCACTAACTAGTAAACAAGAATTGTTGGCAACTGGTGAAGTCTACGGCAAATTAGATGATTGCCTAGAAGCTGCTCAATTAGATTCTGACGATCTATTTAGCATTGTTAACCTCGTCCGTCGCCAACCACCTCGTTACCGTCGCAAGACAAGAGACCTCAAACCTATCGTCTATGTTAGATTTAACAGACGAGAAAAAGGGAAACCAAAAGCCGTTACACTCTGCTGCTTACTGGATATAGGAGCATCCGGAACTTTGATTGCTCAAACTCATGCTAAGAAATTATGCATGAAGGATCTTGGGGGCGTCCAGACAATGTGGACTACCCCTGCAGGAGAATTAAACACCAGCACGAAGTGCAAGGGTGCCTTTATGATTCCTGAGTTCCATGACGATAGAATTATCGAATGGGATTTACACGTCACCAAGAGCTTGGGGGCGTATGACATGATCATAGGTCGAGACATTCTCTCTGATCTAGGATTTAAGTTCGATTTCACTACCATGTCAGTGGAATGGGATGGCATATCTATTCCTATGAAAGATAGCGATACCAACGAAGAAGAGAACTTCTTCATTCCTGAACCTACAGCTGTCGATGACAGTGCAGATCGTCTCAAGAAGATTCTTGATGCGAAATACGAACAAGCTGACTTAAGGCAGGTATGCCAGAGTCAAGATCAGTTAAATAAGGAAGAGCAGGAACAGCTCCATGCCTTATTGACCAAGTACTCCGACCTATTCGATGGTACTTTAGGAAAGTGGCAAATGGACGACTACGAAGTAGAACTTCTCCCTGACGCTAAACCCTATCACGCTAGGGCTTATCCTATTCCACGTGTCCATACCAACACTCTTAAGATGGAGGTTGAACGTCTCTGCGAAGCAGGAGTA
>CAICTM010001339.1:0-31330 GCA_903772945.1 Seminavis robusta | reverse complement strand
CATGAGTCGAACTCAAACCCTATCTAGGATCGAGTCGCGAATAAGGCTAAGAGCCGTGTATTGCAACGGCCTTCCACAAGCCGGACGCATCGCCAACGATGCACTCATCATTCACTTGAACCAACACGGATACCATCAATCTAAACACATACACGGTCTATTCAAACATGACGACCGACCAGTTTCATTCACACTTGTCGTGGACGATTTTGGTGTCAAATACGTCGGCAAAGAGCATGCCCAACACCTAATCGATACCGTGGCAAGCGCATATAAGATCACCACAGATTGGGATGGAGAACTCTACTGTGGCATCGCATTGAAGTGGGATTACCTCCAAGGCACAGTGGACCTATCCATGCCCGGCTATGTCTCACGAGCCCTCCAACGTTTCAACCACCCAACACCAACACGCCCGGAACATGCTCCACATAAATGGAATGTACCACAATACGGCCAACCCATTCAATACACAGAACCTGAGGATGCATCGACACCACTACCACCCAAAGGAGTGAAACACATTCAGGAAGTAGTGGGTGTTCTCCTCTACTATGCAAGGGCTGTGGACTGCACCATGTTAATGGCCTTAGGCGACATAGCAGCCGAACAAACCAATGGCACAGAAAAAACTCTACAATCTACAATCATGTTACTCAACTACGCTGCTACACACCCCGACGCAATCCTTCGATACAGCCGCAGCGGCATGATCCTCCACACGCACTCCGATGCCTCCTACCTCTCAGCTCCAAAAGCAAGATCACGTGCAGGAGGATTCTTCTTCCTCAGCAATGGCAGCATAGACGACGCACCATCCAACGGAGCGGTCCATGTCATAGCCAAAATCATGAAAAATGTTCTTAGCTCTGCAGCTGAAGCTGAAGTAGGAGCAGCATTCAACAATGCACAAGAGGCCTGTCCAATCCGACAAACCCTCATTGAAATGGGCCATCCACAGCCTGCCACACCCATCCAAACCGACAACAAGTGCGCTGAAGGTATCCTCACCGGCACTGTCAAACAAAAGAGATCCAAAGCCATCGACATGAGGTTCTACTGGCTCAAGGATCGAATTGAACAAGGCCAGTTCACCATCTACTGGAGACCTGGCATAACCAACAAAGGAGACTACTTCACCAAGCACCATCCTGCAACACACCACAGGATCGAGCGCTCGAAGTACATACATGACAACAAACTGGCTACCAATCTACCAGATATGACAGCAACACGACCACCAGTCACGGGCTCAAGCACGTAATAGTGTGAGGGTGTGTTGATCTGGCACCAGGACCCTTAAGTCTTTGAGTCCTGTACCAGATCCCTACCACTATTAAATGCTAGCAAGCCCATTCCCTGGCTCCCCCTGCTCGCAGGACTCCACATAGGAGCCAGAAACCGTTAGCAGCTGTTAGAGTTGGCACTCCCCAGCTGGGCCTGTGTGCTCCAGTATGGGGACATTTACCTAGAAACTACCAGCTCATAATTGTTAATAACAAACCTTTACTAACTAATTCTTACCTGGCCCCAGCCTGGATCAACAGCTGGGGCCTGGGGCCAAAGATTTTCAACTGGATCATTCGAGCGGTAACCTAAGCTGGCACGATGGCTTCCTGAAGAAGGAGCAACTGGAGGTTCACAGTTCACACAGACCACCATTCTTCTTCAACAATGCTTCGATTTAATTAAGAATTTAAAGGGACTCCTGCTCGACTCGTGGACAGACGCTGGGAACCATACTTAAGGTAATGACAGAAGGTCTTGTCCTCATAATTCCAGTTTTGTCACTAGGTTTGAGAAGGCAAGATATGGAGCTCTTATTGTTAAGCCCTTGTTATTTGGAAACCTTGACTGGAGACACGTATTACGGAGATCTTTGATCGACAGTGCTCTTTTCACCCAAAGCAGGCACTTTGCGAACTCTTCAAACCAGACTGAAACATGTTGAGCGAGACTCTTGGGCAAAGAAGCTTGAGGGCTTTAGGCATCTGGAGCATTTGGGTTCTCCTCCTTAATTAATTGGACCGACGATTTCGCTGTAAATTGTAATTTTTACTTGCAGCTTGGTCACTTTTTCCTGGAGTACTTAAATTTTTGTACAGAACTCACCCACTGTTCACGCTGCCAGAGCTGTGTAGATCGTGGTAGTTATTAGTGATTCATCATTGTTGTTCTGCAGGAACTCCAACTTGCTTGATACCCTTGCGTCTCAGTCTTTCTCTGTTGCTCCAAAGTTGCCGATTGCCAATCATTCCTCGACTGGACTGGCACCAACGAAGGCAAGCGATTGTTGGCATTGGATTGCTTGGGATCTTTGGTCTTAAAAAAAATCCATTGCAGGTAGATATCCTGCATCCGCTCGCTCCGATCACAAAAAGTTTTTCCGCCTGTTGACCCATACAATGAGTGCGGCACTCGGCTCCTTTCTGGGAGACCTCCTGGAGGCTTCCTCTTGCACTACTGTTGTTTTCGTGCAAGACAACTGTCCTTCACTGAAAACTCCTGGGCTGGACGACATGCCCTCTTGTTCGTCATCTATCTCGGAAATCTCTCGGTGGGACAGCTCCAGCTCGGGCATGTGCTGCAGCGGCACCGCCAACACGATTTCCACGACGGGGAGTGATTGCGGGGATGCGCCCAAGTGTGAAATCAAGCGAAAGGTGCTCCAACCTCCTCGTAGGCAGGTGAGCTTTGACGACGATGTGAATATGTCTGACGAGAGTAGTTGTCTCGACATGTCAGCATCATTGGATCGCCCTTCGGAAGCTACCGAAACAAGTACCAGTAGTCCAGTTTCTCGAAGCAATAGCAACATCAGCGTGTTGCCTTCCTACGAATCGCCTTCTGCCAATAGACCCCCGCGGCCGCCCACACGGCGAACGAGTTCTCGTCTGAAGAGCGTCATGCTCAGTGCTCTGCAAACCAACCTGGATCGGCTACACCCACAAGAGGCTCCAGTGTCATCACTTTGGCGCAGTCTCTCTTCTTTGAACACAAGTGTATCCAGCCTGACTGATACGGACCAGTATGTGCAGAGGATATCAGCGTCGGCATCGTCGTCGCCCGTTTCGGCTGGTTCTCGGCAAACATTACGAAGTGATTTCATCGACTTGAAGAATGGCATCATGAGCACCGCAGATATCACCTCCGGAGTCAAAACGCAGCCGTCTCCAGTACTCGCGCCTCCTCCTCCTCGCAAACCACAGAGACAAGGCACCCCGGAAAACATGGAAAAGAAAACACTGGGGCTACCTTCCTCCTTGGCAACCACCACCGCCAAGTCGAGCGAGAATAATGGGGATAGCCTCCGTGATTTGATTCGGTTGAGGAGAGTGGGCGCAAGGCAAGCGCGGCCAGACAACGGGACTTGTCTGGAATCATAATAATGGGACGGGAATAACTACAGTAATAATGCAAGTAGTGAGATTATTCTTAGCTTATCAGCCACACCGCAAATGTACTGTCTTTATGCAGTGATGGCCCGCCTCTGTTCTATGCCATCATAGAAGCTTGCACATTGGGGACTATGCTTTCGACTTTTGATGTTGCCCATCGGGATCTTAAAGGAGTGCATTTAGCAGAGTCTTTCAACTTTGTGAGAGGCTCCTCCGCATGACTCCCAAGATTAGATGATGCAGGAGTTGGACCGCACTCCATTGCAAATTGGTCGCCCCTGTCGTCAAAGAAACTTGCGTTGGAGGCATTCAAAAAAGTGTCGTCCATAGACCATCGATCCAAACCTCCTAGTAGCTTACTGTTTGAATCATCCATGCTGCAACAACTGCTGCTGTCATTGTCGTCGCCAAGAGCCAGTCTGCTGAGTTCTTCGATTGGAATAGAGCAGGTTTCAAGGGTGATGCTTGCCTTGCGCACGGGTGATCTAGGTGGACTATCCGAACAAAGTGACGAGAACGAGCTGTGCAAGGAACCACCCATATCTGTCCTCGAGCCGCCCGCGCCATGGACTTGGTTCGTGGCGGCCAATGCCATCACCTCATTAAAGTCAAACAGTGGAGTAAAGTCCTCCATTCTCGAATCATCATCGTCACAGAGCTTTGTGCATTCCTTTGGTGTCATTGGCGCGAGCCTTGGAGCTGGACCACCCCATCGACACACCAGTCCACAACAAGAAGCGCCCCTTCGCCTCGTATCGGAGCGCATGCTGTGGGCCTTTGAGTTTGGTAGAATGTGGCAGTTGTCTTGTACAATTTCAATGGCTTCATCATGAAAAGAGGCTCCCTCCAGCATGAGGGTGCTCATGAAATCAGAAAGAGCATTACACATCTTCTTTTGTTTCTCGTAGTAATAACTTGTAGCGTGAGGATTCGCCTCGTTCCAAAATTTTGTGAGCTTTCCGCTGCACTGCCCTTGCACAAGGAGCTTGACGTAAGACGCGCTTGGCTTGATGAATAACTGCAGGGCCAACCTGACTGGTCTTTTGCGTGCACTCTCGAAACCTTGTTTTGGCTCGGCAGAGAACAGTGAGTTTGTCCCTGATCACCGGTGACGGTATCAACTGTTCGTCGTTCCATGGTACTGGCTCTAGCTAGAAGCAAGCGGCAGGCTGGGTGCTTGCTGGGTTGCGGCTGCGCTATTCGCATTGCCCACCACAATATGAGCAGGTACGTGAGCTCGCGCGCTGTCAGTCACATGATCAACTCCCACACCCGACCATTCGAGTTGCTCATCGGCACTCCGCCAACTGGTGATCGGCAGCAACAGGCAATTTGCTGGGCAGTTGCTTGCACAAGATTCCTCTATCTTAATGAATATTGCACCAGCTGCAGTTGCGCTTTCTTGCAACCGAACAAGGCCTCGGCGGCTACCGCGTTAGGCTCTCCTGTGCCCTTCAGTTGCCAAGAGACAAAGTAGTGGTGCTGCCGTATCATCTCGACCAAGTATCTTGACCTATCTTTGCAGATACTTTGGAATGCTACAGCAGAGACCATACCTAAAAAATCGTGAAAGTTGTGGACTCGGATCTGACTTGTGCTACCTGTTCGGTACGCTGTGTGGTAATAAAAGCAAAGCAGCTTTCGAGATGCTGCCCTGCTTGGCCCTTTTGTTATCTGGATCCCTGCTTATGTGAGCTTATGTTGGAACGTTTTCGCTATTTTCCGCATCAGCACCCGAACTGGAAAAGCTATGAACTTGGCTCTAGTGCATGCAAATGCTTTGGTTCCTCTGGCATTCAGTCAGAACACCCCTTCCATCTGTTCCAGCCCCCACCATCCATCCTGTCACCCATTTCTACTTCCCTTCCTCCCCTCTCTCACCCCCTCCAGCCCCCGAGCTCTTGCGCAGTGACTTTCCATTTGCGGCTTGTTCGAACGTGGTACTACTGCTATTATGACATATGTGTCACTGATTTGGACTGATTTGGACTGATTTGGACTACGGTGTACAGTATGCCTCCTACCACCAGGAGAAGCCAGGCAACAGGAGACGTAGAATATTCGAATTCACTATCGATATTGGGATGATACATCGGATCGAATCGAATCGAATCAGAATCTTTCAATCGATTGAAAGATTCATCATTGACACAATCTCCCACACGAAACGTCAGTGGTGACATCCGTCCCTCCAAGCACAACACTCACTTTTTCATCAACCACCTCTCAAAGGGAGCGAAACAATAACAGAAAATACCCAGCGCTTTGCCATTAAAAAACGCCTTTGTAAAGTCAAGACTCTGCTTTTCCGGGTGCAAGTCAGTGCCGAGGGCTGCATATCGATTTCGAAGGTTGCTGAGATAGTCTTTGAGTTGACAATTTAAAATTGCAAACAATGACTTACAAACCAAGCACTACAATTGTGTTGGCACTCCTGCTGTCTCTGTCTGTGGCTGTCCTGGGGAGTGCTTTGCCCCATCCAACCCAATTTCCATGTCCAAGAAGGACCTTTTCTACTCAGAACACAAGATATCCCGTTGCCAAGTCAAGTCGAGATGATGTGCTCGGCAACGACGACAACAAGGAAAATTCTCAAGAGGATGGCGTAGCAGATCCCAAAGAGACGATCCGGGGAGGCGCTTCTACAGTTTCTCTGCCTGCCAAACCGCCAGCTGATCCTACCTTTGGAGATATTCGGAAATTTGCTCTGCCCTGCTTGGCATTGTGGGTATCTGGACCGCTCCTTTCACTTGTGGACACAAGCTTTGTTGGTCTCTCTGGGTCAGCAGCTGAATCTGCAAAGCAATTGGCTGCATTGGGGCCTGCCACAACCTTTTTGATGGTGCTACCTACTTGTTTGCCTTTCTAAATGTCGCCACTACAAATTTGTACTCCAGTGCACGAGCTCGGAGCGGCGACAATCGATGAAGCAGAGGGAGTGTTCGCACTGCTGCCAGGGTAGCTCGGAACTGTGGGATCGGGCTCATGATCTTTCTATTCGTGGCATGCCGCCCACTACTCAAGCTATACATTGGTAAGTACACCTCTGCATGCATGCATAAGCCTGTAATGTTCCTCTTTATTTCCATGCGCCCTGCTGAAGCTGTTGCTACTTGCTGTGAACCGCCAAAGGTCACGAGGTGGAAGCCAATCCTTACCTGCTAGATTCGGCAGTTGACTACGTAACAATCCGAGCATTGTCCATGCCAACGTCGCTCCTACTGGGTGTCCTGCAGGCTGCACTTTTGGGAGCCAAAGATTCTGTCACTCCGCTCATTGCCATTGTCTACTCCACAGCAATCAACTTGGTCGGAGATTTTGTACTTGTCAACCGATTGAAAATGGGATTGCAAGGTGCGGCGATTGCTACCCTTGTGGCTCAGTTGGCGGCCACAGCGGCTCTCGTGGGACCGGCAAGAAAACGACTAGTGCGGGATCACAATCTCGGCATCATGAAACGAGCCGAAAGTGTTGTCTCGGGCAAATCTTTCCTGGCATTTGCCGCACCAGTCCTCACTCTGATCCTGGGAAAGTTGGCGGCATTTGGATTCATGACGAATGCCGCCGCAGGAGTGCCAGGCCAGCCAATACCATTGGCTACCCATCAAATCATCCTGTCACTCTTCTTTTTTGTCAGCCCCTTTCTGGAAGTCATTAGCCAAACAGCCCAAACATTTCTTCCACCCTATTTTGCACCTGTGAAGGACTACGTTTTGTCCATGCAAAAGCGAGATCCCGATTACGACGTTACAAAAGACAGCAAGGTAAAGCCATGGTTGGACAAGTCCATGGGTGTTTCCACGAAATTGGTACGCTTGGGGCTATTGGTTGCCACTGTGGTCTCTTCCATTGCATCGCTGGTACCGGCGTACTTTGGAAACCTCATTTCATCGGATTCGACTGTACAAGTTGCTGTGAAACCATTGGCCAAGTACTTGCTGGCGGGTTGCTTTCTAGCAGCGCCAGTGGCTGTGGCGGAAGGTATTCTGCTAGCCAAGCGAGAGTTGAAGTTCTTGGCATCCGTGTATCTGGTCAGCACAGCACTATTACCCACGGCTTTGGTGTGGGTGAAAAAGATTGGCGGCAATGTCGAGCAGGTGTGGGGTTGCTTTGCAGCATTCCAACTGTTCCGCGCCATTTGTTTTGTGGGGCGACTCTACGGGGGATCTTTGCTGGCCAAACTCATGGCATTGTTCCAAAAGAAGGAGATTCCTCCACCCAAGGCGGTACAACCTATCCGTAAAGCTAGCTAGCTAGTCAGAAATCACAGTTTTACAGACAGTCCCAAACAAAGCTTCAGCGGTATGGGTATCGCCAATGGAATAGAAAGCAGTCATGCTGACTCGACTCTTTTTGCTAATTATGCTGCATGCGACATACCAGTACATCCTTCCTCCCCTCTCTTTGATTCTGGATCTGGGTAGAGTAGAGAAGGAACTTGGAGCTATCTTCGGACTTTGTGTTGAGTTTGTTGCCGAGGTACGACAGCTCCGCTGACTTAATATCGGGGCTGTTGGTCCCTTCGCCAGGACGCTGGTTGTAGCTCAACGCTCAAGGCTCAAGGCTCAAGGCTCAAGGCAAAGGTCCCCGCAGTTCAAGCCACGAGCTCCACCGGACCGTACTTTGTAGCAGCCTCAGCTCTGGCCTGTCAACTTGAGGATTGAACGACATTACCCCAAGGTGCAGTCATCCCTTGTTCGGTTAGTTGTACATCTCTTCCGCAACATTTCTAGTTCGCTGGTGAAGGATGGATTTAACCAAAAACGGGGGTATCAGGTGGGGCTGTAGCTCCTTTCACCATTAGCCCAGAGCAAAGGTCCCCGAGGTTCACGCCCCACGAGCTCCCACCGGCCTCAGCAACTCGGAGGAATGGAACGTCAGTGATCTTGAACCACTCCAGTGGTCACGCATGTAGGCAACTCCAGCTCCACTCTGCATGGTAGCAATGATCCAATGCTCGTGGCCTCGGCTGCCTTCCGCATCTCTGTAGCTGGCTCGCTACTAGTACCGATGGCCTGCAAGTGTTGATGCGGAAGACCGTTGTTGGTTCCTATTGCGGAAGAAAGTATCGCTCCCTCTCTCAAAGTTGTGTGGCCTAGCTAGAACTAGACTATCGGTACATGTAGTAGTATGAATATCCCCAAGAAAAATGGTTTGCTAGCTAGTTTTGTGATCTGTTATTACTCAACGGCAACGGCAATTGGTTCCCGTTCTTCATCTGTCCCCACTACACGCTGAAAGACAGCGACAATCGTCCGGTACGTGTCACAGGTATCCAATAGATGCAGGCGATTGACCTTGAGGCAGGTCAAGTTCTGCTGTGCCAGTTCCATATTTTGAATATACGTCGAAAGGATTCGGGCACACTCGTCGTTGCTCTGGGCGAGCTGTTGGCATTGCGATCGGAGCTGTGCATTGGCTTCCAGTAGCAAGACCTTTTCTTCGGCAAACTTGGTGCGCAGCACTTTGGCCCGTCGCAGTCGTCGTCGTACTACGCGATGCTCTTCGACGTATTCGTGTTGCGCTTTCACGGCGCGCTTGGTTTGCTCGGTGCGTTGACGCAGTTTGCGCAATTGCTTCTCCTTGAGAGCTTGAATGGCCGCCAGTTTGTGCTGGAGTTGAAGCACTCGCACGTTCCAACGGGCCAGTGTCCCACGCACCATTCGTTGCAGGACCACGGCGGCCGCGTCGCGGGTTGCAAAGAGAGTCAACAGGGGCTCTTCACACACCATTTGTTGCGCCACGCAGGAGGGAGACGGAGGAGTGGCACAGGAGGAGTCCTTGCTGGCCGTTGGCTTTTCCATCATGTATGTTTCCACGGCGGCGTTGGCAGCAGTTGGTAGCTGTCGCTGCATGAGACGAGGAGCTTGGTCGATGCGAGGAACAAAGGTGGAGGCGTCGCGGTAGGGCAAGAGGATTGCAGGGTTCATAGTGCGGATCATTCTATGTAAATTTTTTGTTTGAGTGAGTTGGTATTTGTGAGCAGGTAGATAAAGAGGTTTCGGCGAAATTGCTACAAGATTCGATCGATTCTGATGGTCAGTGGATGGAGCTGGTTGGCTGGTGATGCAGAGATACCCCTTCCGTGATCTTCTGGCGCTAGCTAGGTTGCTGCAGTGGTCACACTCAAATAAATTGTGAGAGATGCTCTGATTTTCGGCCAACCCAGCATCCTTGGACGAAACCGGAAACAATTTCGATCAAGAAGCACGATTCCCAGCATTGGAGGAAGAAGAAGAAGAAGAAAACTGGGTCCAAGCAAGTGCGACAAAATAGGTGTAAAATAAATGACCATGGGACTGGGACTGTAATTCTCGGCATCTCGTTGACACATGCATCGACAATGGCCAAATAGTGAAGTGATTTAGATAGAGTGCCACTTGATGGCATCCATTGTGACTGTTTTACTAGATTACTGTGATGCAACAGTAGCAGTCGCGTTAATCTTCGGATGCTAGAGATCAATTGATTATGTTGAACGTCGTGACCATCCGATAAGGCCCCCATGATTTACTCAGCAACGATTACACACCCTTTGCTCTCAATGCATGATCAAGTTCACTTGCCGGGTGGCCAAACTGAACACAATGACTGGGTCCAGTCATTGAAGCAATTTCAATGGGTCCTTAGCATTCCCCTTTTATTCAATGCTTCCTGTGGATAGTATGGAGTACTCTGATGAGAATCCGGAAGAATGCACATCCTGCTTGCTGCAAGTGCCCTTAGATCTTCGGAAAGCGATGTGAGGAATTTCGAAGATTGGGGTTCACGTCTAGCAAAGAATTAAAGATACAAGATGCAAAAGGAAGTACAGGAGCGACTCAAGACGCCCTCGTGCATCGCCCCTAAAACCGTGACGGCCAATCATTTTCTACGACCTCACCTTCTAAAGACCAGCTGGAAGCTTGAAGTACAGAACCGTGATACCTGGTACTGCACCTGCGCACTTCCTCTACTTCCTCCGTAAGATGCTACAGAAATGAATCAGTTCTTCTTGCGAGGAGAACAGAACCAGTACTCCACAGACACAATCGTCAACAAGGGTCTCACGCAGCGCGGTACCGCCATGCTACAGCGCCTGCTCATTGTACTGAAAAAATGATAGTAAACAGGTGAGCAGGGCACCCCCACATTTTGGCGCTCCCCCTCATTTTTCCCCGATTGAAATCTCACCGTTGTTAGAGTTTTCATGAGAAAGCAACAGTCGAAGCTAGTGATAAAGCAACAACAGAGCAACAGATACATTCCAACAAGAGGGGAACGTTGATCAGTCGATCAGCAGCCAACCAACGACGACTTAACTCGATACATTGCTCCACAACATACCTCTGTAGGCATCTGCCGAGTTAGGTCAGCAATGGCGACGGATCGAGTGATTGTGGACAGCTTTGTTACCGTGGCATCGGGGCGTCATGGCCTCTGGCTACCCAACATCTTTTGGTGTGCAGAGGTTGGAAGGAACTTGGATGTGTCGATAACAGAAACGGGGCTCCTGCGTGCCCTCGAAAGTCAGAATGCCATCAACAGAATGTTTGCTGGCCATGATAGCCATCGATACGGAAGCATCCAGAAGATTGAACTGCTTGAAAAGAGGATATCGAAGGCCGAGGGCAAGGCTCCAACCAGAGTAAGATTCATGGTGGTAATGTCAAATGGCATAGAAAAGATTAAAGGCAATCAGTCAGAGGTATCAAACTTTTTTCAATGCAGATACGCAACGTACTGCCGAGCCATTCAACGACGGCTCCGGATCCAAACAGCAATTGCAGCCTTACCTCAACAGGACGCAGATGCGAGGCCTCCACGGACTGTCACACCCACAAATGAAGAAGAAAATCCTCCTCGGCCAACAGCTACAGAGCCGCGGAGAGCTGCCGAGCCGCGGAGAGCTGCCGAGCCGCGGAGAGCTGCAGAGCCGCCGAGACCTGCAGAGCCGCCGAGACCTGCAGAGCCGCCGAGACCTGCAGAGCCGCCGAGACCTGCAGAGCCGCCGAGAGCTGCAGAGCCAACACCTTTGTCGCCACGCGAAAGAGAGTTGCGAGACCTGTTGAAATCATTCATTAAAGAAGACTATGTCAATGCAGATGACGTGTTGACATGTAGCGCCGACAAAGCCATTGCTTTGATAGAGGAATTTGCCTCTAACAGAACACAAAATAAAATAGAGCGGCATCATGAGATGTTTGATAATGGGCATGGTAGCCATAACGACTTAACCACCAGAGTTAGAGACCCAAACAGATACTTACCCATTTTCAAAAAGCACAACTTGCCCTTCAAATTGTCTGCTGTCAACAACTTGTTGAAATCTTTTCTTGAGCTGTCAGTGGAAGTGCCGGAAGCCTTGTGGTTGCCAAAGTTTGGAGGCAGCAAAGGAGGAGGAAAGAGGTTAGTGCCGGTGGTGCCCGCCGAAACATCAAAAGCAGCTTACAAGAATGGAAAAGAGTTTACTCCAAGCTTGTTCAGAGCGCTCACTGTCGATCCAAAAGCAGCAGTCGACACATACACGAATTGCTTCGTGATGATCAACGTCTGTCGATTTTTCAGCAAGCAAGCGTTCGAGGACGTCTGTCGAACAAAAAGCTCAATCAGTAAGAGTTTCAAGATGTCACCACACCGACAGATAGCGATGTTCCACCAGTGCAATCTAACATACCAACACGGCAGAGACATGCGGCCATTCTTCAATGCCGAGAAGTGCAATCCTTTAAACTCCGAAGCCGTTATCCGAAAACTGGAAGTGTCGCCAACAATAGCTCCGGCATTCACGACATTCCTTGAGAAAAAAGAAAAGAGGAATGCTTGGCATTTGCCAGTTGACAAGGTCATGGAAGAGGTTGTGCCAAAGCTCTCAGCAGAATTGAGCAACACACCAGATCGATTTGAGCTGCATGCTCTATTCTCAGCAGACCATGGCCAAGGCGCTTGGAGAGCAATCGTCACCGCCATCTTGATTGACCTTCAGAGGTTTGAGGTTGTAGCAGAGAAGGCTGTCGAGGTTGCCCACATCGACTGCAAAAAGGATACACGCGACGTCTTGGTTGATAGTGGTGTTGCCACAGGATTGAACAACTCTCTCCATCGAGTGAAGAATTCAACGGCGTTTGGAATCAAGGTCAAACTCAAGGCATCAAACGACCTAGCCATGTGTGCTCTGGCACAAGGGAGAGATGGCATGTCTCCTCATCACTGTCCTGTATGTGTGCTCCGTCGAACTCAATTTCAAAAGTGCCCTCGAAAAAAAGGGACACCATGGACTATTGAATCAATGAAGGAGAGATTCGAGTTGTTAGAGAGTGGAAAGATAAAGAGAAACAATGCCGACAATGAGAAAGGACTCACACACTCGATGCTCTTCGATTGTATCGAGCCAGAGGACTATATTTGTCCTGTGCTCCACGCCATCGATCTCCTGGCAAACACTGTTTTGAATTACCTTCAAAAGTATGTCTGGAATCGATTGGAGTCCGTTGATATTGTACTCTTGTTGGCCCGTGAAGCTCGAGTAGGCGCCGAGAATGTGAAGGATAGATGCTGGTCTGATCGATTGGACGCATTGGAACATTTGAATCACATGGAAAATGAACTGGAAGATGTTTTGCCAGAGAGTGGCTACATATACGACGATGCAGAGCATAAAGCTCTCCATGATGAGATGTTGCGGCATGTAGAGGATGCAAAGAAAGCTGTCGCTCAAGCCTCCGACGAGTATGACAAAGCCACATCGGTCGCTGCAGAAAAGAGAAACATTGTCTCAAAGTTAGAGCAGCAACACAAAGTGCACGGACGGGCCTACCAGGATCTCTGGATGAGCATCCAGAGAATGATGAGAAAGGATTTCAACGTCTACCCCTCAACTTACCACGGCGGAGCACTGGAAGGAAATGAGTGTCGCAGATTGATGAGGCACGCCACTCCAATCATGGCTGCTGTTCAAAAATGTTTGGTGGAGTATCGAGAAACACTTTCAGAGGATCGCCTGATCAAATGTGCCGACGAAGCTGAGATTAGCCACTTCTGTGATGGATTTGAAAGGCTGTTCCAATATATGGATATCATTTCCCACTATGCGTATCAACCTTTTGGCAGTATGACCGACAAAGACTTATTTGACGCCAAGAAAACAATCAAGATGGCCACGGAGCTTTGGCACCGGCTGATGCCAACCATTCCAATGAAGGTCCACATGTGGCAGCATCTTGCGGATGATCTTGAAAAGTACCGCGGCCTCAAAAGCCACATGGAGTCTGCCATTGAGCGAGCCCATCAAAGAGGTGTAAAACATGCCAGGAGACTGCACGCCGTCAAAGATTATGAAAAAAAGCACGAGAACATCCGCCGTCTAGATGCGACTGCGGATTCCGCCGCTGTTCAAGCTTTGCTCGAGGATACAAAGCAGAAGAAGCAAAGCCGAAAGAGAAAAAGGGGAGCCAAGGCAATGCTCCACGCTGAGACCCGAGCGGAGTACATCCAAAGTGTCTTGGCACTCCCCGTGATAACAGCGAAGTTTCCACCTCTCATAGAGCTGCAGAAGGCAAGCTACAAGCGCTTGGAGGAGTCTAGATCTAGAGCATAGTGTAATAATAGGAGCGTTCCTCGATAAGGACATGTCATCTTGGTTTGTTTCTTCGTTCGCGACGAATTTTGGCTTTCTTCACCAAACTTTCGAATTGAACCGCGATTCGAAATATGAGTCATGAGTACAGTATAACACAGCTTATGTATCATTATGATCCGTGTGGTCTTCTAAGGTATAGATTACCACTGTATATTCTCCTAGCAGTCCTGACTCAAGACTTGGTGCGGCTACAAGCAACAAGCTGGATACCACCGGTATTGCGACTATCTATTGCTGTCAATGACGGCGACAAGGACTACGGTGTACATGGACGAGGCCGGATTCGAAAGATACCCAATACAACAATACGCCTATCGGCCCGTGCTATCTAGCTAGAGAATCAAAGTAACATGATACGACGACTAGAATAAAGGAACAATTCTACATCGTATCAACCTCTCTGTTTGGTTCATTTGCTTTTCCGGTACGACTGTACCACTCTGCTCTGCTTGGCTGCTGGAACCGACTAAGGAGTGACAATGCTTGAATCATCACTAACAAAGCCATCATATCCTTCCAGCTTGCCCACAAAAGATCCTTCCATCAAGCGCTCAAAAGAGCGCTCAAAGGAACACTCAACCGACCTGCCAGCTGCCTCTTCGGCAATCCAATCAATGACAACTTGTGAGGCGTAGACAGATGCCTGATGGAACGTCATTGCTGATCCCGAGGCACCATCCCATGGCAACGTAATCACAAGGCTATCAAAGCCCTCGGGACCGTCTGCTTGAAGATTGAATTCAAATCGGATGGCTTTGCGGCCAGACTTCCTCGTCTTGATCTTTTTCACTTGAGTGACAGTCCAGGATGCATCCGGAGGGAGAACAAATGAAGCGGCATTGCGATTGGAATTGACTCTATGAATGACAACACGAAAGAGCGGAGAGTCTCCGAATTGCTGCAACGTAATCGGTCCATCGATAGAATGGGCATCAGTGCCGTGGTTGACCTGCGCAACCAACGTTGCAACGGAGGCAGCGGTCTCCCCACCATGTTCCTCAAGGGATGCGACGACTCTCCAAGAAACCATGGTCGATGATATGATGGTCAAATTTGTGCGAGCAGTCGACTCGAGTTGATTGGATTCCTGGCGGTTCAAATTTGCCGCGCACTCGATTCAAATTCAAACCACGGCTTTCAAGAGAAAGGAAATTTTGTCGGAGGCTCTGCAGCTGATAGCATTGACAGTAAAGATAGAGTCTCACAAGTCGATCAGGCCTCAGAGTCACTCTGAATCAAACCATCCATCATGAGCAAGCCCTCTTACTCTACCAAAGAATGCCATGTCGCCGTTTATGATGAAGCCGCCGGTAGTTCCATCGAGTCTGTCTACTTGAAGAAAATCACACCGATCTCTAAGAAGTCTAAGGACTTGCTCCGCAAGGCAGTCAGGGATGCCCTCGAACGCTACTCTCTCAACAAGGATGTCTTGATTGTCGCTTCTCTCGGAGGATACGTCCATTGGCCGGATGATGTGTTTGTCGCTTTTGTCGACAACTTGCGAAGTCTTAACGCTGCTGAGCGTGTTGCTTGTGCCACCACTGACTGTATTGTTCTTGTCAACAGCGAGGGATTCACTGTCACTCTTCGTATTCTTGGTGCAAAGAAGTTTTTCTTTGAAGGAGTGCCTGACGACGATTCTGAGAATTCGGAAGA
The DNA here is from genome assembly GCA_903772945.1 of Seminavis robusta. Taxonomy (NCBI): domain Eukaryota; phylum Bacillariophyta; class Bacillariophyceae; order Naviculales; family Naviculaceae; genus Seminavis; species Seminavis robusta. The sequence goes on along the minus strand of CAICTM010001339.1, from coordinate 15,658 downwards.
CTCATTTGAAATGGACCCCAATCTCCACTCGCAGCAAGTTAACATCGTGTCCAGCTTCCATAACATGCACTCTACCCCCAAACGCAAGTAGTCATCCAAGGAATCACTTGTTGAGCGGACTGTATGAGCCGTCATGACACGACAAGAGCGCCATTGTCGGTTGATCGAACAGATCGAACAGATTGAATGAGATGGCTAGCTTCTCGGTGGCGGAGGTAGCCCTGGTTAGGGTTCAGGATTCCATGGCGTCGGTTGGATTTAAGCAAAAAGTAGCCGTTTAACTCTATAAGCATTATTGGATGTGTAAATGCTTTGCGCCCGTAGAAGCTACATGGGATCCGGTAGGTAGCATCCTTATCGATTGTGAGAAAGAAAGTTGAGATTGACACGTTCTTACATTGTGGCTTGTAACTCTTGGCTACTCGTACATGTAATCTAATCGAAGTGTGCCCTAATTTGCTGGTTATGCTTAGCAACCCGATGAAGAGACTAAGTCTTGTACACGCATGGTGGTACCGGTTACGGTGGATGCATATGTACCTCTACGTGTAACTTGCTACATGTCTACTAGCTAGCTAGCTAGGTGGTAATAACGTGATAACCAGGCAACTTTGCAAGCACGAAGTGCTTGGTGCCACTCTACAGGCTGAATCAAACTATCGCGACAAACGCAAGCCCGCTAACTCGATGCGAACCGGAACCTCTTGAAAAGACTTAGAGGACTCGTATTAGCCTCAACCCTAACTCAACTGACATCACTCCGATCAATCGATTCGGCTTTTTTCAGCGTTCGTCTCCTGTTTCCTCAGTTTGGTCGCTACTGATCCTTATGAGAAACATGCACAACCGAATATTAATCCAGCCATTGTGCCATTACCGTAGAGTTACACGATCGTGACAGTACCGAACACACACAGGTTCGCTTTACTGCTACACCCGTTCCGGTAACCTTGCTTTGGATCCTTATGAGAATAATGCACAACCGAACATTGTAATCCAGCCATCGTAGCCAGCTACCGTAGAGTTCATCGATCGTGACAGTGGCAACGTACGAACACACTCAGTTCGACTTTGCTCGCTCATCGTTACCTCGCATTGGATCCTTATGACGAATACATGCACAAAACGGAATATTGTTAATCAGCCATTGTAGCCAGTTACCGTACAGTTACATCGGCGACAGTGTCAACATACGAACACACTCAGTTCCCTTTGCTGGTACATCCGTTGCCGGTACTTGCATTGGATCCTTATCAAATACATGCACAACCAATATTGAATCCAGCATTGTACCGGCTGCGTTAGCATCGACGACAGTGGCAACGTACCGAAGTTCGGCTTTGCTCGCTACCGGTTCCTCGCATTGGATCCTTATGAAATACATGCACAACCGAATATTTTCATCCAGCCATTGTAGCCAGTTACCGTAGAGTTACAAACATCCGTGACAGTGGCAACAGTACCGAACACACAGGTCCCGCTTTACTGGCTACACTCCGTTACCGTACCTTGCATTGGATCCTATGAGAATACATGCACAACCGAACATTATGAATCCAGCCATTGTAGCGGCTGCGTATAGCTACATCGACGACAGTGGCAACAGTACCGAAAGTTCGCTTTGCTCGTACGTTACCGTGACTCGCATTGGATCCTTGTGACGAATACATGCACAACCGAATATCTCAATCCAGCCTGTAGCCAGTTACCGTAGAGTTCATCGATCGTGAAGTGGAACAGTACCGAACACACGCAGGTTCGACTTTGCTCGCTCACTCGTTCTACCTCGCATTGGATCCCTATGACGAATACAGCACAACGAATATGTCAATCCAGCCATTGTACCAGCTGCCGTATGCTAGCTAGTGGCAACAGTACTTGATTTGGCATACAGGAAAAGGGTACCGACACAGAAATCACCACAAAACAGTAGGAAATAAAAGAAGGGATGAATCGGTAGGAGGATCCACTCTCTTTGTGTGTTGTCGAGTAGCTGCCTGCTCCTGTTCCTTTCAAGATCGACGACTCGATGATCTATATCTTACGAAAGAAGCAAGTCGTCGCCCGAGGACTTTAGCATACAGAAAATGGGTAGCCGACACAGGAATCACCACCAATACAAGGAAATAACACTGGAGGGATGAACCAGAGTAGGATCCACTCTCCTCTGTGCTTTGTGCGTGTCGTGTAGCCTCCTCGGTTGACGTTGCCATTAATGACTCGAAGACGTCGTTCATGCTGTTGGTAGGGCTGGAGTAACAGTTCCCCGTACACATACCTCCGTAGCGGTAGCCTCTTCTTCCTCGTGTTATTCGGAGCGATCAATCGTCGTTCGACAATGGATTTCCTCGGCGTCAGCAGACAGCAGAAGAAAACAACAAATAGATATAAGTTTTGTTTTCTGTGCTCAACTGCAGACGACCGGAGGCTTACCATTGTTTTTCAAATTGCACCAACTTGGCCGTCATGGGCCGAGAACTGACTGCCATCCCACGGTCCATAGGATTCAATGAGGGATGGTTTTCGAATCTACACCGGAGAAGGACGGCTTGGATAATAATAGAGGTGCGATCGATCGATTCGAATAACTAAAACCAACTCACCTGTTGACGGCCGAGCTCGGAATTCTCTCCTGTTTACCATAGGAATTGAATGAGGGAGAGAAGTCAGCGCTGTACCTTCAATTAACACTCTTGATAATAGGCTTACCTCATTGCGATCCATTCGATTGATCGGCCGATTGGATAAAGCACTCACCATGCATTGTTGTCGGCCAAGCTTGGATTTACCTCCTGTTTACCATACGAATTCAATGAGGGAGAGAAGTCAGTGCTGCACCTTCAACAATGGACTTGGCTGGACCTGTACGACTGTACGAGTACGTAGTAGTGGAGAGGTGCGCATGCGATTGGATTAGTTTAACCTTAACCTTAGCAAAATCTTTTTATCCACGAATCAATCTAAATCTTTCGAAAGGGAACTTTTTACTTAACGATACACATGACCGTTGATTCTGCAACTGAAGTGCGGCTACTCTATTTTCCACAGTAAACGCCGGCAAATCGATTTCAGAGTGCAACTGAGGGGGTAACCAAAAGGTGCGTCGTCTCATTGAGACGTAATCCAAGCCACTCCTACCAGGTACCGGTACATACACCTCTTCTTTCATTATTCGATCGATACCTCTATCTTTATTCTATCAAGATGATGCTTCCTCCTCTTCTTTACAGCGGCTACTCCTCTTAACACAGGCTACTACTCACCACCATGACATGCTCCTTTTCTTTGGCCCAGCTGGAAGCAGCGGCAGCGGCAGCCGTTCGACGGGTCGATTCAGCCGATGACTTGTTTCTTGTTCCACGGAGCGATCGATCGGAGCGACCATGACGCCTCTACCGCTATTGCAACAACAGGTGACTACTTCTAGTACAACAAGAGACGCCTCTACAATGGCACTGGCGACAAGTCTCTTCCGTTCGACGGCTCGATTCAATGATTCGGTTCGATTCGATTCTGCACGGTTGCTTCTTCCTTCTTTCGGTCGACAACGACTTTTCCACGGATCGACGACGGCTCTTCCGGCAGACGGACGACAAGGAAGGCTCCTTCTAGTGCTACTACAAAAGGAACAAGCGGCATCTACTCTATTGACTGGTTGACCGACAACAAACAAACAGGAAATCTTCTCCGTTTTGTGGCCATCAAGCCAACAATTCTCCTTTGAACCTTTGGGATGGGTGCTCCAGTCTTCATGCAGAGCCACCAACTCCTCTACCAGACTCTACAGTGCAGGTTGGGTGCTGAGAGTGAGGGCTGGAGCACCTTTCCCATGGAGAAATGCATGGCAGAATGACAACAAAATGGAATCCAAGCCTGACTTTTCCTAGATGCTCCATAGGAAACCTTGGAGATAGCTGAGTCCCTTCATGGTGTGGCTCTGTGAGTGTGTTGGGGAGCTAGTTCTCTGACAGACTCAGCTAGAACAATGTAATAGTAGAGCTAGAGACCATTTGGCCAACACTGTTGCCATGGTGGTAAAATTGATCTTTTCTTTGTTCTTTGTTATTCTTTGGTGCTCTGCTGTTTCGCGGCAAATCAAGCACGATTCGCGAAATGACCACTTCCGGATTCCAATTTCCGAAAACAGAAAAATAACCGTCAAAATGCTCACATTTCACACCTGTCAACGGTAAATAAAGTCATCCTGTACTGGCTGAGTTGACAATGACCCCACCCTTTAATGCTCAGAGCCCTGAAACCTGAAACCCCGGTTTGGAACGACCTGTTTTTCTGCGGGAGTTGGCAGTCTTGTGGCTAAGCGTCATGTCATTGCGCGACGATCCTTCTTGGTACCTTCTTGGTAGCGGTAGCTCTTCCAAGCGCTCGCTCTTGGGTCAATTGCAAGTCAAGACAGGCTAAAGTGCCAGTAGATGTTGGAAAGCAAGGTCAATCCCCTGCTCAGCAGCATTCGTTTTAAAGTGGATTGATAAGTTTCTCTCGATCGTTAGAAGGGTGGAATTACTTACTTGAAAAAGGAAAGAGGCGACCTGTAAGCTGCGGTACAATGCAACGGCAACGACGATGGCATTAGAGTGTGGTATCAGTGAAAAGGGCACGAGACCTTCCGGTCGAAAGACAAGTGGCCGTCAATCGATGAAGCAATAAACAAAGGTTCAAATAATGTTCAAAATTTAATCACAAATCCCTTTTTGGGCCTCATCGATTGGTTTACATGTACGTATGTAATCCATCGACTCTCAGTTGTAAGAGATGCCGCTGAACGATGTCATCAAGCTACCGTACGTGCTAGCTACTACAGTACCAAAGTGCTGTACCTGGTAACTAGACTAGTCCAGACCTAGACTTCTTGCCATAGAGGATCAGAGCAGCTTCAGAGCCCATGCAACCCAGTCAGGCGGGAGATCGAGTGGGATCTTCAACGACACGATTTTGCTCGAACGGCAACCGTCCTGGCGACGCCTCGAACATTTCAAGGAATCGACTCGACTGCGACTGGATGCAACCTCAACTCAGGCTAGCTAGCCATGGCTTCCGTATCAGCCCATATGTCTCTTGAGAAGCGAGGACAGCACGGTGGCGAGCTGCAAACTGAGCGCAAACTGACAGGCCTCATCCCTATTGAACCAGTGCGGTTGTGGCCAGCTCGGAGAGGCGGCAACTACCAGCTCTTGATCGGAGGATCAGCAACCACTCCCTGCTTCCCAGCCAGCTCTCACACCATCTGCAGTGGCAACCAGTTTATGCAATCACGCACGTGTGTACCTAGCTACTAGCTAGGTTGCAATGGTTTCTTGTTTGTCGTCTCACTACCGGTACCGGTACGGAGGGAGCGCTCGTCTGAGGCCGCAGTGAAGGCAAGCAGAGACTTACTCCTGCTGCGTCGAGGCCCTTTAAACTGTAGCTACATGTAGTTGGAGCGGAGGCCAGACACGATAGATGTGCCCTTGATCCAGGATTTTCTTTCATGAGGCAAGGTGCAAGGCAGCAAATCCACCGTTGCAAGGTACTAGCTAGTACGTGCTCCGGCTCTTGGCTCGGAGATCGATGGATCCACTGCACCTGTAGTGTTACAGTGTGATTCGATTCGATGCGATTCCTCTCCGTCCTTCAGTCCCCTTCTGGCCCGGCTGGCACTGTCGATTCAATGAACTCTTCCTCTGCAGTGGCGGAGTGTGATATTCCTTTCGGCTCTTTTGGCCGTCAGATGGTGCCAATGCATTTTGTTCCCTTTGAATGAATCATCAGTTCCACTGCTACCGTTACTGGTGAACTATTGTTCTAGCTAGCTGGCCTTGTTTGAGTGCATTTACGTGATGGGCTTCCATCCCAATGCTGTAGCCCCTTTTGATGTGTTTCCAGCCAAGTACATGTTGCTCCTCGTGGGAGACAGCGGCCCATCTTCCTCTGCGGCGGATTTCGGCCTCGAAACCAGTGCGGTTGCGTAACCAAATCTTCCCAGCCTAGCTAGAGGAGAGCGAAGCAAAGTCATGATAATTTGTTTCGGTTGTAGCTAGTTCAAAGCGGACACCTTCTTCTTGCTTTGATCGCCTACCCCTCACCATTTCTCATAGGGTCTAATGTATGGAGATCCTTTGATGTCGGGTCGTGTTTTGCAACTGCAGTCTGGTGGCTGTGGCATAAAATGTTGACCCTTTTTGAAGCAACTTCTACAGCATTTGGGGAGGTACCCCGCCAGGCACCTTCCAATAGCATTGGCTAGCCGCGGTTGCAGTTCACATTGCCTGCGGCCACGGCTAGCTAGTCAATAATATAATATACACCCAGTATGTCCTACAGCTATTCTGTTAGTGTCTGTCTGTAGTTTGTCGGCAACATGATACAAACCCAACTTTTTTCGTATGGTACACTTCAGCAACCTGGATGCGACAGCCAAAAATTGAAGAAACAGCTAGTTCTCATGCATCAAACTGAACATGCAGCCATTTATTCCAGTGGATTGATCTAAAATTCAAGCATCTTCATCTCAACAGCCATCCCATTGCTTGTCGACTCCGCAACCTGGTTTACAGCAAAATGACAAGAATAGATTGTTGAGGATCTCCCTGGAGGCAATCACCAGATCATTTGCCATTCCTGGAGAAACTTACAACCACGCGATCAGACCAACAGAAGTTTGTGAGTAAACTTACTTCGTTTTAGTCCAGACCAAAGACCACCCAGATTCCAACAACATAGAATGCAAGGCCTATCACTGCCATTGGGAACTTGGGTTGATCCAGAACTTTCAACAAGAGGGCCCCCAGAGTTCCACACAAGACGTAAGCGAAAAAGATCTCAGCTGATGTGAAGTGATTGAGATCTGGCGCATAATAATAAAAGTAATAAATGTTCCAGCCAAAGAGAGAGAACGTGTTTGCCATAGTTTCCAGCATCATGGCATCAATACCCGTCAAGACACCCGAAAATAACGCATTTTCAATGTGCTGTTTCAAGCCCCTCTTGTGCAATGCCTGGCGCAAGAGGAAGAGATAGAACCCATACATGGGCCACATGACAGCACCGACACCGGACGTGTATCCATCGTGCTTGGGCCAGACATGGTACCGCCACACCTTTCGACCCAACAGGAACTCCGAAATGGTGCCAATTGCAATCTCGCAGGAAGCTCCACAGCAAAATGTGGCGCCACTGTAGAGTGCTATGCGCCGCCACTCCGGCTGGATCATCTCACCCGCCAAACCGCAGCAAAAAGCGTACAGTAAAGGCGTGAAAAAGAGGAAAAAGGCCAGCGTAAAGCCATACGCTGCTGGTCCTTCCAACTCTACCGTGGAGATTGCATCTTCTTGAAACCAAACTCCAACTACCAATCGAGAAACCACGTAGATTGTGCTGTAGAATACAGGGAGTGCCAACAGCAGTTTGCCCCAAACGCCTCCATTTCGTTGGTGCGGCTGGTTCGGAGACCGAGGCAGCGGTTTCCGGAACATCGTTGCGCGGTAAGGGTTATAAAGGCGGAGTGATTGCAGCGAGATCATGGTGGACGTGGTTCGGGCTAGCTAGCTAGAGCAGCTGGGAAGCAAGATACATGTAGCAAGATACATGTAGAGGAGTAGGAAATGCACATGGCTTTCGACGAACATGGTACAGACCGGTAACCCTATCAGGTGAGAATGAAGATGTCATCATCAGCGCAACGGACCCGTTTGAGCAAAAAACGATGAAAAGTAAAACCACGTTCCTTTCTGCATTACAATGTTTGGTAAACCGATTAACCGATTAGGACATCGAGTTTGCACAGCTGTCTTTGATGCAGAGTGTCACCGGACGGCAGCAGGAACACGCACGAGCCTTGATGTGCCTGCGGCTGACACCACTTGTTACATCAATGATTCTGATTCGTCACTCTAGCTAGCTAGACCTAGCTAGCTAGCTAGACTAGCTACATGTACATTTAGACTATTAATTTTAAAAATGTAGAGTAGTAGGTACCGGTAGAGTCCGTCATGTAAATACAGCTTTGAGGGTTTAACTTCAGCAAAGACTAATGGGTCACGAGTACGTCGGAATAGACGCGCGGCGCGCGCACGCGTCACGACACAGAGCCTCGAGGAAGAGCACCGACCGCACCGAAGCAGCAACGAAGCACGAAACCACCAGATCTGCTGTTGTTGTTGCCTTATGTGATCATTGTCACGGTCCCGACGAACCAACCTACCGTACTACTAGCTACCTGTACCAGCCAGAAGCAGCATTGTACAAGATGCCGAAACGGGAAAATGAGAATTCTCAAATGAGACGGGAAGACTACGAGGCCTTGAATGCCCGTCGCGGTGGAGGAGACGACGACGGCACGTTCACACAAGGATTTGAAAAGGCGACACCGGAAGTCGCCAAGAAGAGACGCATGCTCAGAGTGAGGCGCCCCGCATCGCAAAGCAAAGTGGCTGCTGCTGCGGCGACTCCTGCTGCGGCTACTCCTGCGAGTTCTTCCAACCCCTTTGCTTCGGTCAGCTTGACGGGAGGAGCTCCTGCGCCAGGAGCATTTTCATTCACTGCAGGAAGCAGCAGCCAAAATCCGGCACCGTCAACTGGAGTATCATTCAGTTTTGGAAGCGGCAGTACTCCAGCTCCTGCTCCCAGCAAGGGAGTGTCCTTTAGCTTTGGAGGCTCCACTCCAGCGACAACCAGCGCTACGACACCTGCGGCAAGCATCGGCTTTCCATTTTCGGGAACACCCGCCCCAGCAGCCAATATGGCCTCGACGGCAGGAGCCACTCCCGCTCCTTTTGGGTTTGGTAAAAAGAGCTCTACCCCCATCAGTGGTCAAAAAAAACTTGTCAAGCGCTACCAGGATCAAGCTTGTGCTTTTATAGACTCATTTGGCAAACAATGCAAAGAAATCAACCCACAAACCACTTATATGTTGCCCATTGTGGATCATGTTTTGGACGCTCTTTACGTGGTTGAAGATCAGTATTGGAAACACTGCAAAAAGGAGGAAGACGACAAATCACCAGCCACCGCCAGCAAAGATGCCATCAAATCCACGGCGGGCGCCACTCCTGCTCCTTTTGGGTTTGGAGCAAAAAGCTCATCTTCCTCCCCGTCCACAACAGCCGCTTCTCCTGCTCCAAATCTCTTTGGCAACCCAGCACCCGCTCCATCTGCTCCAAAGGGATTCGGGTTTGGTTCGACGAATGTCCCCAATACAGGTATGACCCCTGGATCGTCCTTTTCCTTTGCGGGTGGCACGGCGTTTGGTGGAGGAACCCCTGCTCCTGCGCCAAGCTCTGGAGCAAACGAAGCTGGTGACGCCCCAGCCGATGAAATTATAAAAGCTGCGTCGGGCGATGCCGATAAGGACTACAAGCTCCTTGAAACAATTCCGATGCTGCATGTAACTACCAAGGGGAAAGACGGAAAATTTGAAAAGAAATTCTCGGGGGAATTGAAAATTCAAGAACACAAAGAAAACCAAAAGAGGCGCATGATCATGCGAGACCAAGCAGTTGGCAAAGTGATGCTCAATTTGGCGTTGCCAGAGTGGATGGCATTCCAGTCTACCCCCTTCAAAAAAATGCCCAGCACTCTAACACAAGCAGCCATTTTCCCAGGGCAGATCACCGTGGAGCAAGAAGCTGGGTTGATCAGGTTGGTACGTCGAGGGCCCCAGACGCTCAAGTCGCTTGAGGATGTCTTTACAGGATTGGGAGTAGCAAAGAAAGGCTAGTGGCAAGCGTGTTGGGTCCAACAGATGGAGTGGGTTTATGATTATAGCGATCTTTCAATTGACCCCTGCAAATGCCAGACGATGTAGTGGTGTCGGGCTTCCTGCTCTAGCGATCTAATAAGGAGCCATAGTGACAATGCATTACGGTTTTTGCTTTAATTTCAACATCTTTTGTTTTGATTCGTCCTTGTCTTGAGGTGCCCAAGGCCCTTCTGTGATGCACCATTGTTTGACTGCTCTGTCCAACAATGCATCAAGTTCCTCGCTGGCTTCCTTCTTTGATGTGGTGTCTGCGCTTGTGCTCTGTATCGTTTCCAGGGCTGAGCGTGCTTGCGTAGAAGAAACCTCCTGAAGTTCGGGGCCAACAAGGAACTGCGACAGATTGACCCATTCTTTCGCCTTTTGAAGCTCTTCCAGCAGTCGTCCCGTCATTCCAGGACGTCCCATTGTGATGAAGCGGTTCTCTTCATCGGTCATGTAGTTCCACTTTTGATACTTCAGGACATCGTCGGCTCCGTTCATAACGAAATGTATAAAGGTAAGGTTGGGGTATTGTTTTCGAAGGTATGCCACGGAACATCCCTCCCAATCTTCCAAACCCATCCATTCCAGTTTCTGTTGCTGTATTGCAAGTTCCACCAAGTACCGTCGGTCCTCATACGGCAGCGGTGGTGCTGCACCCAAGCGAGCAAACTTGCGATCGACATAGGACTGCGCATTGACACTGGCAAAGCCCAACACAAGGTCCAAGTCTTCGAGATCCTCAGGACGGTGTATTTCGCTTGGCATTGAATCATTCGTAAGAAAATTCCGTGCTTGTACAAAGGCATCAATGTGGCTCACCGTCACTGGACTGAAAGTTCCAAGGAGCGTGACAATGGCAACAATGCCGCCGTCTTTTTTGGATGCAAGGGCGGTCAGGTGTTGGTGCATTCCTTGGGTGACCGCTGCATCATTGAGCTCTCGGCATCTTGGTCGGTACTGCTTCTTCTTCTTTTCCATTTGACTGCTTGTCTTTTGGTCAATGGCAACACCTAACGACGACGGCAACTTTGATTTTGGGAGCCTTGTGGTTTGGTTGCAGTCGTGCCTCAGTCAGTCGTGTCACAGGCGCTGGTCAGCCTCCCTCCACAGCGGAACAGACCTTTGGTAGCAAAATGACAACCAACAACACTGCTGATATCGTCGAAGACCAGCCGCCATGGGCATGGATCAAGTGCGTTCGCGACATGACCGATGCGCACAGTTGCCGACCTAATGTGGAGCTCCCAGTGGAAGTGCTTCCATGGTTATTGATCTCGGACAGAAAATCGTCTTTGAATGTGAGCAAGCTCAAAGAGCACCGCATTACCCACATTCTGTCCGTCCACGCCGTTTCACCCCGAGAAGAAGGATACTATCAAGAGAGACTCGATGGCACTGGTATTGTCCACAAACGCGTCTCGTGTGACGATACCGAAGGATATCCCATGATTGATAGACACTGGGCCGATTGCCTCCAATTTTTGAGGACAGTGAGAGCAACCCTCAATGGACGCGTTGTGGTGCATTGCGTCGCAGGAGTGAACCGATCCGGTCTCATTTGCTGCGCTGCGCAAATGGTTCTGGAACAGCAACCCTTGCTGGATGTAGTCCGACACTGCATCGACCGGCGAGGGGCTGTCCTTTGGAACCGATCCTTCCAGCGTCAGTTGTGTGACTTGGCTAAACGGGAGGGTTTGCTAGGTCCGCCTCCTCCAGGATATACCGATGAACCATTGGTAGATACAATCCCAGCACCCCCACCCGCACACTGCATCATCATGGAAAAGCAGACCGTGAAATCTACCATGGCAGCCCATATAGAAGATCGTCTGGCCACACTGAAAAAACAGAGTACAAACTGCAACCAGCTATGCTGAACACGAGCCATGGGCTGGCCACCACTCTGCTTCTTGGTTTGACTCGATCCAAGATCCATGACGTATTTGGTCACAGAGATTGTAGAACGCCTCATTTAGTTGCTTTCCAGTATGGATGCTAGCTCGGATAATGATCTTCTGGCTCATGAAAAGCAGAAAAGTCCCTTATTCCAGCCATGGGCTGACTTTCACTCCTCTCCTTGGCATGGCTTTTAGCTCAATTCGCCGCAAAAAGGTTCAATAAGCACACCAAACTGGAAGTGTATCTACTGCGGTATTATATATGTGAAATTATCAGAAATTAGCATTTCCGTCACAGATTCCCAAACAACTCCCACGTTCATCCAAAATGTTGGCACAGGTGAAAGGTCGCTTCCAGGCCCCCGTGTCCAAATCATATCCAAGCTCTTTTCCCGCCAAACGACCAACCGATTTGTCGTCCAATTGGCTTAGTTCTGATACAGAGAAAACCCATTCGTCCGAGCTGGCATCATCTGTCCTTGCTGTCAAGTCGACCAGTTGCTGCAGCTTTGTTCTATTGGTCGTGGGTTGTCCCAAGGACACGGAATAAATGGTCGGAGGTGGTCGTTGAAACCATTCCGTAGCCCGAGGGTAGTATTGATCCTCTACCATGGCAAGGCCCAACTCTCCAACAATGTAACTGGAACTGACGAGTCGAAACCAGTTGAGTCTATAAATCATGTGATTCCTTCGAGCAGAAGTGATGCGAATGGCCCGTCCAGTCTGTTTTGCAACATAAACCAACACTTTCATACATTGGTTGAGCAATTCCTCATCTTGTTGTGTATTGTTGAAGGCTCGATCCAAAGTGATTGTTTTCTGTGACAAATAGTGGGGTCTGGAAGGTGACCCAAAAAAGGTTTTCATGGCAATTTGAGGGAGAATCCCTCCTTCGATACAGGTGCCATGTGCCACTACGTGATTGGGGTGGTCGTTTTCATCGTAATTGCCCAGCATAAGGTTCATGCACATTTTACGGGACAACAGTTCGTAATTGTAGGGCTCTCCACAAATGCCGTGACAGATCTTCGAATGCTCATCTGCATCACTGGTAATGTTCGTTGACTGCATCGTTGGTACAACTCTCTTTAAGAAGTTGTTAAAAATTCCTTGATCGAATCCTTGCGTCAGGTCAAAGACTTGCTGTATATACCCAAAGAGAGCAAGCGTGAAGGGGCCGGGATAGGCTAGAAGAATGCCAAAGTTGGCTTTTGAGTTTTCTGCTTGACTAGACAGGGATAGATTGCGGTTGCGGACCTTCATGGCTTTGTAGGGGTGCTTCAAGAACAACACATCGGCATCGAAAAAGAATATTGCATCTTGTTCCTTCAATATTTTCAAAGCAATGTCAGTCTTCCCTAAGGACACCAAGCACCGTGTGTTGGAGACCGTTGGATTGTCGAGACATTGAGACTTGGCGACAAGTGGGTGTGATATTGTGAAGGATTCCAGTCGAACTAGTTTGTTGGAAGAGTCGTGTCGAAAATGATCCAGGCACTCCTCATCAATGCAATCAATACCAATGGAATCTTGAGGCAATCCAACATCCTGCAGGGCATTGACAAAGTGTTCCAATGCCCAAATGAAGCTGGCACCCCCCATTGTGAAGTACCAAATCTTGTTTTGAAAGTCTGGCCTTGGAGGACCAGGAGGCACTTGTAGCGTTTTCTTCCGATCGGCACACTGTGATGCCTGAGAACACGTTGCTGTTCTTGTCTCTGCTCACGAACTGGAAGGTTGGGGCTGGAGCTCCAGGAGAAGGCTAGGCACTTGGCGCAGTTCCTTTCCTACTTCGCCATTTTGACAGTTTGGATGGTCTCGGACAAGATTCGTGTAAGCTTGGTGAAATTTCGTTTTGTGTGTAGTCATAGCAAACTTCAGTCGCTCGGCACATGAAGATTTGCCAGCCCAAATAGTACATCTTGGACATAACGTCAAATTTGTTGGTGATTGTGTTCTCGTTGGAGGTAATGGTGTTTCAGCCAAAGCCTTGACACTGATGCTGTTGTTGCTACCGCCACCGCCACCGGTACTGCTAATGTTGGTGTTCGCATTGGTTGGCAATAACAGCCATTGTTTCTCTACCACTATCTGGACACTGGTACAACAAGCAAGGAGACAGAGCAAGGAGACTGAGACAAACGAAATCGCTGCAAGACGACCTTGAGGTGGACCTCTGGTCTTCTTTTCTTCTTTTTTGGTCTCCTTGGGAGCAGTTTCCTCATACTGTATGTATTCTGTCGGCATGCAGCATGGAGGCCTACACAGCGGGGTTTCCTATGCTGGATATACGGTAGATAAGGCTCCTCTAGATTTTGTTCTGTCGGTTACCATTAGCTACTTCCAGCTATCATAACGAAGTAGCTTGGCTAGCGCAAAGAGCGACCTGAAGGATTATTGAATTGTGAGCTTAGTTTATCTAGTTTGTGTAGCCAAATACTGTTTATTACAGTTTGCTTTCTTCCTTTCTATGTACCAAGAGGTGGCCCTGTGCACTGCTATGCATGCTGCCTACTTAGATGATTAAGCAGGGTGGTCCACACTGGCAATAATCTCACATGCCCTCAGATGCTGTGCGGGTAACATGAGCTCCTCTTTTGTCATGAATTCGGCTGCCCATTGTAATAGTCCTTCTCGTTGCGCCTCAAACAATGCTCGCGGTTGTGGCTTCGTTGCAATGTCAGCCAGTTGATGCTCACTGATGACCTTGTGGATGGTTACCTTGCCCCTACGCACGTATTCCCTGAAATGGTGGTATTTGACATTGATGTGTTTCGTCCTTGACCTCATTTTAGGTAGCCTTACCATCTCCAACGCTCCAGAGTTATCCTCCCACACTTTACAATGCACTTTAGGAGCGTTGGTTGTCATGGTCCACCCGATTCGCTTAGAATTGTCCATTAGGTCCATCAGGTGAATGACATACCTGAGACTCTCTGATACTGCTAAGTACTCGGCTTCGGTAGTCGACAATGCCACTTCCCGTTGTATCTTGGATGCCCAAACTACTGGGCAACATCCGTACGTGATCACGTACCCAGTACGAGATTTTGCCGTACCTGGGTCTACTGCTGAGTCGAGCTTGTTCCAGTTGCCAACGAAATCTGCGTCTACCCAACAGTCAAACGAGTGGCTTCTTGGATTCAGAATAATGCCATGCTTCCTCATTGACACCAAGTATCTGACGATATGCTTGATGGCTTGTGCATGCGACTCCTTTGGATCAATGGAGAATCTGGCGCACTGATGCACTGAGTAGGCAATGTCCAACCTGGTCGACTTCTCCAAGAAATTCATCTTGCCGACTATGGCGCGATAGCTCCATTCCTCGTCGTATGGTTTGCCATGTATGTCGCGGTGCAGCTTTTGTGTGGATGGGGCTGGAGTTGGCTTCCCCTTGGTGACGTGTTTCGAGTCGCCTTCGCGCTGTTCGAAACTCAGGTCCTCCAGTATGCTGTTGATGAGGTGTGGCTGTGATAGCTTTATCGCGCCATTGTCCAACCTTTCCGTCTTTACACCTAAGTAGTCACTCAGGTCTCCTTCGTCCGTCATCTTGTAACCTCGATGTGTGATTCCTTTCGCATCCGTGTACTCATTCTCAACCAGGTCATAGCACGCTCGAATTTCTTCCTGTGTAGGGCCTATGAAAATTCCGTCGTCTATGTAGACCATGAGCGCTACAGAACCTTTATAGTAGACACACATGTCTACACTGCTCTGTATGAAACCCCTAGCCACGAGACCGTCGTGGAGGAACTGGTTCCACACCCTTCCAGCCTGCTTCTGCCCATAGAGGTTGCGTTTGAGTTGCAGTACATGCTTCTTGCGATTGCCGTCGAATTCAAAGCCAACCGGTATTTCCATGTACATATCGCACTCAATTTCGGCTTGTGGAAATGCAAGCACGAAGTCGATCTGTCTGGATTGCCAATTGTTGAGTATCATCAGGATAAGGAAAAGCCTTATGGTGGACCATCCCACTACCGGCGAGTATGTCTCCCAGTAGTTAACCCCGTGTGTCTGC
>CAICTM010001338.1:0-31418 GCA_903772945.1 Seminavis robusta | reverse complement strand
CATCATCAGTGAGTACAGACATGATTCGCAGCTAGTTACTCATGGGCTTCGACTGTATGTGGAACCTTTGGTGCGACCAGTTTTACCTACGCAGAAACTCAATGATGTGTGAAGGCTATGGTGAGCTACATGCAATGACCATATTGTGATAACGGCCGTACTTAAGATATCATTCATACTAGTCCAAAGGCTTTCCTTTGCGTGGACTATAGTCCCGTGGCCAGCAGGAGCTAGTAGATATTTGCGAGAGAAGAGCGTCTTATCTTTTATTTGGGGGGGGATATATCACTCATCTCAGATGGGCCGACTTACTCAATATCTCCGGCTAGATTTTTCTCCACAGTTTCTCTGTGACTTACTCGGGGGTGATCACTAGAATTGTGCATTCTCGTTCGACGGCTTCTTCGTATATGTGATACTTCATTAGAGACACATAGGGCTTATAGTGAGCGATGCCTTTTTGCCGGGGGGGGGTTTAAACGATTTGTGATGTATTGCAGCAGTACACGCATGACCATATGTCTTCTTCAGCCGATTTACACGGGAGCTCATCAGAGATATGTATACATCTTCCCTTTGGAAGATGGTGGCGGAACTATTGCCAACAGTTATGTCAACCACGCGGTACTACAGTAGTTCAATCTTAAGGGAACCCGCCTCGGTGGCGATAATTTATTAGATGTTAGTTTATTCGTGATGAACGGGTAACTGCACTATACACGCAGCCTCGGCAAATATGAGGAGATGTTACTCTGTCTGTCTCACTATTATATTCGTTACGCCCTATGATCGCCCAACAGGAGTATCTCGAAGTCTTCGTCATGCTTCATCAACCAGAAGATCCTACCCATATTATCCAGTTCCCCGACACGGACACAGAGCTACTCGATATGGACACAAGGATCACACACAGTAAGATATGAATCCTCAGTCCACACTTTCTTCATTCGTAGGATGCTATATGTTGGTGCGGCCTCCAAAGTGATACAGTATATCGCCCGTCTTACAGCGCGTCCGTACGCAGAGAGACGATTCCGGTACAGGATTTCGGGGTCATTTCTGTCGTGAGTACATGGCGATTAGAGACAGACAGTCATGAGGATCATACGGCACGTTGGGTTTACACGATGTTCTCATAAATGCGCACGAGAGCACGTGCACATCATACGAAGTTCTACTTCGCAACCTACGAAGGCAGATCAAGATTATTTTGGAGTATCTTTACTGTTGCGAGTCGGCGATTCCCAAGAAAGAGTACGAAATGGGAGTACTCCATGTCTACCAGGGTGCCGGGAAACGAAGTTCAGAACCTCGCACAACGCACCGGTACCCCCTGTCTAGGATGAAGCAGTTTGTTCTTAGGATTGCTTATATAGGACAAACACATACGGTACGGAGGGTCTACGCACGACGAGTGTCAGTCTCACCACATATGTGGATGCGAACTTCTATCACGATCTTATCAGTGGCCGTTCAGTTACCGTAGTCCTACACCTAGCGAATAAGACTCCCATCGACTGGCTCAGCAAACTACAGTCAACAGTCGAGACAGCACCGTTCGGATCTGAGTATGTTGCAGCCCGTACCACCACTGAACAGATCATTGTCCTACGGAGCACGTTCAGTTACCTAGGAGTACTGGTCAACACTCCGATCATGATGTTCGGAGATAACGAGACGGTAGTCAACACCGCGTCGATGCCTCACTCAAAGATTCTCAAAACACACAATGCGCTTTCCTACCACCGTACTAGAGAAGCCGTTGCTGCAAGTAACTTGAGATTTCATCATAACCCTGGATCTACTAACCCTGCAGACATTCTCAGCAAACATTGGGACTACTTATCGGTATGGCCTATGTTGAATGCACTGCTGTTTTGGGTCAGGAGATACCAAAGGATTTGCGGGGAGAGGGACGAACACACACTTCAAGAGGTCACGACAGTCCTCGCCACCACATGAGCGGGATTGAAAGCGTTACAGTTCCTCCCACGACTAAGAGTATACGTGAGTAGAATGAGTCATGTTTTATGAGTCAACACGATGGAACAGAGAAAGCTGGCAAGAAAACGTTCTCGACGAAACCAAAGGACACGGTAATTTGGAGTATTCGACAGGATTAAAGCATCCTGCCAACGAACCGTTTCCCGCAGATACCACGTTGACTTCCGTATCAACTACCACGATGTATTGATCCAACACGCTACAACTAGCTTTACTGATCGCATCAATCAAAGCTCACAACACAGATTATGAATTACTAAGAAGCGAACTTTTGCATTTACCTTGCACTCGTCTTGAATAGTTGCAGTTGATCTCGTCGGGTGGTAGCTACCTCTACAAGATCCCTCTATTCAAGTAGTATTTCCCCACGTTAGCAATAAAACTCAAATTGAAGAAGTTCAGATATGTCAGGTGTGTACCCATGCAACCACTCAAAGGGAGTTCGCCATCCAAGGCTCTCATAAACGACTTCGCCTCCAAGTACCACTGTGATACACCTGGTCTGGTGCTGGTGCCTTGTCAAGGATCTTGAAGGGGGTTTGGTGGTTGGGTTCTGGTGAAGATGATGTGGTTGGAAGCCCTCTGGGCTCCATGTGTTCCCATTCACCTGTGAGATGTAGGAACTTTCCATTGGGATACATCCTTCCCAACCAGTGCGCAGGGGTCATGGCTACATTGGAGGGTAGCTGGGAGGCATCAAGGGGATGTGGATATCTGATCCAAACGCTTTTTCCAATCCAGTTAAGGTCATACCTTCCACTGTAATGGGTCTGCTCACCAGGGGGTGCAAGGTCAGGGAAGATGAGGTCTGGTTGCTTGGCATAATCAGTCTGTTGGATGGTAATCCTGGGGATGGTAAAGGGTGGGAGAACAACTCCAGGGCCTCCAGTGGTTGATGTGTACTGGAGTGGGTTTGGTTTGAATGCTTTCTCCCCCATGGAGGGAACCTTGACAGGAACCTTGGCAGGAACCTGGGCAGGGTGGACTCCATTGCCGGTGAGGTAGGTAGCAACATCAATGAAGGCACCTTCCTCCTTCTTCAAATCAACATCATCTCCAGGCTGGTCTCCAGGCATGGTGTTGGGAGTGAGTGCAGTGGGTCCTCCTTGATTCTCAGCCAAGGGCTTGTTAAACGCCTTCTCCTGCTCCTCAACACCGTGTTGTTCCTGGGCTACAGTGCGGATTGGTGAAGCCAAGCTTGGTTCATAGAACCTATGGCTGATCTCCATGGAGTCCAAGTGTTGTTGGGCCCTCGCATCAAGCTGATTGATGGACTTCTTCAACTGTTGGATGAAGGAGGTCTCAAGGTCCTGGTGGCGCTCCTCCATGCGCTTGGTGAGAGTGGCAACATCGGCTTGCTGCGCCCTCAAAGCGGATCCATCAATCACTTGGCGCTTGCCAATGGCCTCCACAGAAGCTTGCTGTGCCTCCATGGATGCTTGCTGCATCTCCAAACGCATAAGGATAGTTTGAAGCATAGCATCGGTGGTGGAAGAAGGGGTGGTGGTAGCAGGTGGGAGTGATGGGGGATCCCTGCTCCCATCATGGGTGGAGGTAGCCACTGAACCATCAGCATCAACAGCAGGAGGATGGGTGAGGATGGTTGTGGGTGGCTGGTTGCCATCTTGAGGAGTGGCTGCAAGCTCTGCTGCATTGGCAGCTGCCATCCTCCTTTCCTTCCTCCTCTTCTTCTCAGACTTGTTTACCATGTTGTGCTTGTACTTGTAATAGGCTTGAAGTGCACACCGTAATAGACTGAAAGCTGAAAATCACCTGAAATGTGAGTCTATTTCGCGGGAACTCGGCCGTAAACACGTTGCACCTTGTATAAGTCTTCGGAGGGAACTCTCTAAGTCTTCGAGTTGATCCAGGGGCTTCCAGGATCGATCCGGTCTTCCGAGGGCTTCCGTGGAACTGATCCGGTTGTTCCGAGTGACTTCGTGGAGTTAACGCGCGCGAACCGGTACGAGAACTCGTGGAACAGCGAAAACTGCACGGACACTGGTACAGGAACGAAAACTGCACGGACGTTTGGATTGTTCCAAAGGCTTCCGGACGTCTCGGAGAGTTAACGCCATTCATGCCGTGACCGGTACGGTGCACCTCTGTGGTCGTTCGTTAACTCTTCGAGTTCTCCGATTGACTTGACTGGACCCGCCTCACAATATCGTGATTTTTTCGTGTTGCTCGCGACGGATCGATCGATCGGTTCGAGTTTCGCGAACTTGAGATTGGTAGCCGGCTCGATTTCGACCTTGGAAGGCTTGCAGAGGCTTGTTCTTGGGTAATTCAGACCCTGCGGATCCACTGGTGACCTCGAATAACAACAGAAATGGCTGTGTGGATCAGTAGGAGTCAAAAGGTAGGATTTCTTGGAGATCTCCGACTTGGACTCGAGCTCTGATTCACTGGGCCTGTTCGTCTGTAGCAATAGCTTCTCTTGTGATGCTATTGCAACTGTTTAATCCAATAACTTCTTGAAAGGATCAGGGTAGATCCACAAGAGATGAGGATGGCCACAGGGCCTCCTCTGCTTACAGATTTTCCAGCTCCTAGAGCTGGTACCGATGTTATTCTATCACGATGCTGGTCAACCTAGCAAGCGCTGTCAGCTTACCTCTTCAATGCCTACTGCTCAGCCTCAACAGGATGGGTATCTACTGCAAAGGAACAAGGGAGCTTCAGGTCTAGATGGTATCAATATCAATACTTTACTTCTTTAGACTATGAGCAAAAGCATGCATCCAAATAATTGGGTGTTATGCAGGAATCATCACTCTGAGCCACACTGAGGCTCCTGGATCCTCCTGAGGTCACCTGATTGAGTAGATGCTTGCCTCATGGCCATCTGGGGTGATACAGTGGTCAAAACCTTCATATGGGACCATATGGGGCTTCCCTGGTCCCATATGTATGGCCTATGTCTTACCAGTACCAACCAAGATTCTCTATATCTTTGCTTGTTCCACATACCATGTGGGTACCAGTAACATAAGACAGACAGTTTGTTCTCACACTCACCACGTTGATCCCATGGATCCAACCCACATTTTATCGCTCCCCTCCATCGGATTCATCCGGGGTGAGGGTGTCCAGGGTATTCCCTTTCCAGAACATCACTGCTCGCAACATTGGCCAAATCTGAGAGTAACTCCAGTGCTTCATGAGGATGTCAGCCGGGTTGATTTCTCCTGGCATGTGATGGAAGGAGATGGTTCCTGCTGCAATGCTCTCCCTAACAAAATGGTAGGCAAGTGCATGGTGCCTTTTCTTTAGTGGGGAATGGGGCTGTGTCGAGCTTGTGCAAACGGACCCGTTGTCGCCGAACATGTATGTGGGGCCTTGCACTGGAACACCAAGGTATCTCAATGTGATACGGGCAGCGATAGCTTGTTGGGCAGCTATCTTGGCAGCAACAAACTCAGAACCATAAGTCGCCACTTCGACGGTGGCCTGCTTCTTACAGTACCATTCAAAGGGAGTCTGATTCACACAGTGCAGAACTCCAGTGACGGCTCTCCCCGTCACCCAGTCATGGTATAGGTTGGCATCCACGTATGTGGTGAAGACCACGGGCTTGCCTTTGGGAGCAGGTGCGTCACCAGGGAGTTCCTCTTCAGCTCCTTGGTATACTGTCTTTGTCCAGTCATACTTCCTGACTTCCAACTGGGAGTAATCCGGAATAGTGGTTCGTACACGGATACCTCCATGCTTCATCTTGACCAAGTAACCGGTAATTCTCTTCAATCGATCCAGGTGGCCAACACGGGAAGCTACTCGGAACGAGGAAAGCGTCATGACTGCAACTCCAACATCAAACCTTCCAAGGGAAATAGCCCACTGGATTCCTCCAATCAGGGACTGGTACTTGGTGATCCCATCATCGTCCAACAGTGGGGAAGTATCAAGCTCCGGGTGGTCATTCTTCTCAACAGGACTGGTCACCTTGGTGGACGACTTCTCCCCAAAGAGGGTAAGGTATTGTGCTTCCAAGCGGTCAATGTACTTGAATGGTGACATTGTGAGTGTCCCATCCTCATCGCGTTTGAAGTTGCATCCTAGGTGGAACTCCACCTCACCAGTGCCCTTGAGCTTGAACTTGTGGGGCTCGGCCATCAGCCCATCTATGATTACCTGGGGCTCACGTGATGCAATGAGCAGGTCATCAACGTAGCACGCAATATACTCATAGTGGTCTCCTCGATCCTTCATCCAGATGTCAGACTCAGCGCGTGAGGGCTTGAATCCCATGGAGTAGAGCACATCGAACAACTTGTCATGCCAGTACTTTCCAGAGGATTTTAGTCCATATTGTGCCTTGATCATCTGCATTGTGTGTCCAGCCAGAGGCCCAAACTCGCCTCCGGCAACGAAGCATACCTTTTCAGTTGTGTAGGACTCCAAGTATGCATTACCAACATCCGTGGCCCACAACTCTAAGTCATTCAATTCCGCAATGAAGGTGACAAGGCGAATTCCTTGCAGAGAGACAACACCTGAATACACGGAGTCAGTTGGCGTCTCCGTTCTGTGTCCACCTGCCACAAACCTCGACTTGTGGCGTCCATCTATCTTGATGTCATACACCATGTGGCAGGGGATCTTCTGGAAGCCCTTTGGTACTGGCGCTCCGAGACCTAGGCTCTTGAACGTGTCGTATTCCAAGAGCTGTTTGATCTCGAGTTCTTCTGAGTCCTGCCATTTTGTGTTTCCATTCTTTTCGTCGATGAAGACTGCCTCAGCATGGTTCCTTGGAACCTGGTGCCCGTACTTGTACACCGGCTTGTTCCAAAAGTTCTTCAGTGTGGCTTGGTGAATCATCCTAGCGAATTTCTTTGCGTTCTTCGTGTAGGGTCTACACCGCTTCCATCCATTCACACCAACCAGGTTGTTCTTCACCGCATACAGGGAAACAGAAACTGGATCATCATTGAAGATGAACCCCATATCTTCCCATGTCTTGCACCCGCTTGCCCATTCAACAAGGATCTCAAACTTGGAGCGTGTCTTGGATGGCCTGTGGTCTTGGACAGAGTCAATCTTGAACATGTCGTCCAGGTCAAGGTCACGGTCACACCATTCGAGCATCTTGGAGTAGGCCTTGGTCTCATCGAAACACTTGTCTCCATGCTTGCATCGGAATCTGAAAACAGCCTCCTTGCCATCAGCGTCAGTCTCACCTGTGGGTGTCGCAGAGACAATCTTGGCTCTTGCCTGCTCCCCATTGTCGTCCGGGTTGGTTATGAACGTTCGGTTGAGCAAGCCTGACACATCAATGGTCGGTAGTGTGCCACCTTGGAGAATGTCATCCTCTCTCAGGTGTGAGCTGATATCGTGCCGGATGGCGTCATGGAACACTGTAGCGTTCTGGGTCTCCCCAAGATCAATACCTCCTTCGATGGTCTTTGAGGGTGGTCCGTCCACAAATGGCTTGGGTTTGGGCGCAAGCTTGGGTGCCTGTGCATCCGCCTTCCAATTGGTGAATTCGTTGCCTAGTCTTGCTGTTCTAGCGACAGCCCGATGGATGATCTTGTCGTCCTCAGTGAGAATCTTGTACGTCATGCCATGGCCAACATACTCTGAGACGCCAACGAACCTCCCCACACACTCGGTTGAGTCCTGTGGGAATTTCGCATCATACTTCTGGTAGTAGACTGGTTCATAAAACTCAAATTGAAGAAGTGCAGATATGTGATGCAGTTCATTGCTCCAAACCTTCGGATGTTGTCCATCAGTGTCTTGACATAGCTTGCGTCACTGGTGCCAGCGGGGTGTAATGACCTATAGTGGGATGTGCGTCCAATGAAGAATTGGGCTGCCACAGATCCGTCGTCAACCGCAGGGACACTGCCGTAGATAGTATCCGTAGCCACATCCTCTTGCCTTCTCGGAATGTTGAGGATCGGGTTGGGCGACAGTATCTGGCTTCGGAGAGTACGACCTTGGACAGCTCCCTTGGTACCATACTGGGTAGTGGCATCCTAGGTTCGCTTGAGTGTCTCGTCATTAGTTCCCGGAAAGAACCGCCGCATCATTGGAATCTGCTCAGGGGGTCGCTTGCGGGATATGGGGGGCAGCTCAACACCAGTATGATGCTTGGCCCTGTTGTTCGACCTGAGAATGTCTTTGCCTGCATCTTCAACGTCACTGGAACTGTCATCATCATCGCTTGGGAGTACTGTCTCAACTCGTGGGCTTCTGTCAACGGAGGACTGCTTCTTGAGACGAGGTCGTCTGGCTTCAGGCTTCTTCCGAGTCTTTTTCTCCCCATCCTTCGTTGGGTCAGAGGGGCGGGAGGGGGGGGAACGGGAGCGCGTGCTTGGAGGCTCCCCACGAAGCTGTCCACGGGTTTGGACTCCAAAACAATGGCGTAAGTCCTCAGTGTCAGAGTCGGAAGCATCACCAGATGAGTCCGAGTCTTCAGCACCAGAGGAGTCGTCATAGGGGGACAAAAGGTCGGGGACACGGGCAAAGCACTGTCGAAGATCTTCAATGTCAGAGTCATCCTCGAGGTCAGAATCATCGTCGGAGCTGGAGTCATAATGATGGCACTGGCGGGATAAGAGGGCGGGGACATCATCAGCACAGGCAGGGACCAGATCGTCTTTGACAAGGTCAGCCATGGCAGCAATAATACCGCGGCGATCAATGGACTGCTTGGGGGTGGGACGAGATGAAGTCAGGGCATCGTCATCCAAAGTCTTGAGTCTGCCCAAGCTGTCGAAAGGGGAATCTGCATCGTCAAGGACGGTAGTACTTTGGGTGTCGTACCAATCGTCGGACGGGACCGAATCAAGGCACGAGGGGTCCCACGGGTGTGGGCTAGTCAAATCTATATCAAAGGGATGGAGTCGTCTTCCATCTCAGCATCAGTGGGTGGCCGCCAGTCTACATACGGAAGTCCATTGCGCATGGCCATGGGGACTCTGAAACCATTGGGTGTGACAAAGTAGGGGTCCACTCCAGTCACGGTCTTGGCTTTCTCGTGAACACAACAACCAAAGTGCTCCATCTGACCGGGACAAGCAATGGTACGGCCGTCATACATGACGGCACCCTGGTGGATGCGACCAAGGATGGGACCATGATCACTTCGCATGAACACAACCGCAGTAGCCAACTGGAGGTTTCGAACTGTGTGATTGTCAATACCATTCAAATCAATGAATGTACCAGATAAATTCACAACACGTACATCATTGCCAAGGATAAATCCATTGGCGCCTCGATCCATCAAGGCGCACCAAAGTCGTTTGCGGTGGTGGATGAAGGCTGAGTAGTACGATACACAAGGGTGGTTGGGAACACCAGGACCTAAGGGGGGGATAGGGGTTCCAACCCAGTCATCATCGGCGGAAGGTAGCGCCGCTGTGGGCTGACTGTGTGCTACCCCACTGTCATTTGTCTCTGAAGAGGTTCCTCGGCTAGACCAGCTTGAGACAAAAGCTAGTCGCCGAGCCGAAAATCCGCTCTATCAGGGCCAGGCTTGGTAGAATGGGCAGCACCGGAGGCAATGTCATCAACGTTGTCCAGCATGCGGTGAAATGCATGGTGGGCGGATCGATTGCTCGGGTGGCTAGCAGCAAGGTTACCTTCGCGTGGCTTGGGTTTGGTGCCCATCATTCGAGCTGGGTGTGCCGGGTGCAGGTCATTTGATTTGGACTGGGGTGCCGAGTGGGATGGACCAGCTCCAGGCTTGGCTTGTGCTTGGTTGGCTTCCATGGTGGGTGGTAGTGTGTCACCTACTGGTTCAGGGCGATCCTTATCCTCATCCTGCTCTACCATTTCAGAAAGGTGAGCCTGTCGTGCAGGTGGACCAGGCTTGGGTGGAGATGACTCCATCAAGATCTTCTTGGCCTGGGGGGACAGCCGGTGCCAGATGGACTTGTCTTCACGTGGGAGTTGGCGGAAGAACTCATCGGGCAATCGGGTGGTTGGGTCCATATTGACATTGAATGCATCAATGCCTCCATCAGCTGGGGCCTCACTGTCTTGACCATCACAGTTGTCACCATCAATGTCATGCCAATTGACAGACCGATGGCGTGACGTCGCCCGGTTCCTGTCGTAGCTAGCGGCAGTTACCTTGATAACTTCGTAGTACTCCTCGAAGGTGTAACCGGGCTTGTGCTCCAAGGTCATGCGCTCAATCTCATGGGAGGTGACTGCATGGAGCAATGGCACATCGGAGAGAGCACGCTGGAGTAGTGTCTTCTTGGTTTCCTCAGTGATGCGCTCAGTCTTGGCCTTGACAGCGTCGTTGTACCTCTTGAAGTTCCGATTGAACTTGACAATAAAGTCCAGGGTGGCCTGCTTGGAAGGTGCAAAGGTGGTGGCGGTGAGCCAGCTGTAGAGTTCAGCCTGCTCCAACCTCCCATCCACGGAAGCATGTGCATCAAGGCGGAGTGCTGTCATGATGGCCTGGCAATTGACATCATTGAAGTGCCGCTCCACGATCTCCTTGCCAACTTCAGTCTTGACCTTCTCCTGGAGGACACTGTAGAACCACGCCTGCATCCTGTCCAATTCAGCCTTGTCCTCCTGGGATTGTGGCTCATAGGTACCGTCAATCACTCTGAGGAGGCCTTGTGCCCGCAAGGTCACACTTGTGTGGACAAACCAGTTGGTGAAATGCTTGGTCCTGGTCAATTCCTTGTAGGCATCCCTGTCTTGCTTGGGCTGAAACCTTCTGGTAGTGTTGGGTGGGCCAGAGCCACCACCAGCACCATTAGGCTCTCCAGGTCCACCAGGGTCTCCAGGTCCACCAGGGTCTCCAGGGCCACCAGGGCCTCCAGGTCCATACTACCTATTGCCCCCGTGGTTGTGTGGTCCACCATCAGAGTCTCCAGATCCTCCAGAGCCTCCAGGTTCATCAGGTCCTCCAGGTCCACCATGGCCTCCAGATCTGGGTCTAGGGTATTGATTGCTCCTCCAAGTTCCACCGCGGTACACTTGATCTGGTGGTTGGTCAGGGCCAGGGCCATGTCCAGTGTAGCCCAGGTTGGATCCAATCACTGTGGTGCCATTGGGAAAGGGGACAATAGACTTGGAGGCACATGATGCTGGTGCCTTGTCAAGGATCTTAAAGGGGGTTTGCTGGTTAGGTTCTGGTGAAGGTGAAGGGGTTGGGAGCTGGGGCTTCATGTGTTGTTCCCATTCACCTGTGAGGTGTAGGAACTGTCCATTGGGATACATCCTCCCCAACCAGTGCTCGGGGGTCATGGCTACATTGGAGGGTAGCTGAGAGGCATCAAGGGGGTGTGGGTACCTAATCCAGACTCTCTTCCCAACCCAATTGAGGCCATACCTGCCACTGTAGTGTGTCTGCTGATCAGGTGGTGGAAGATCAGGAAAGATGAGGTCTGGTTGCCTTGTGTAGTCAGTCTGTTGGATGGTGATCCTGGGGATGGTGAAGGGTGGAGGGACCCCAGTGACTGGGGTGTACTGGAGTGGGTTTGGTTTGAATGCTTCCTCCTCCTCCATGGAGGGAACCTTGACAGGAACCTTGGGAGGAACCTTGGCAGGGTGGACTCCATTGCCGGTGAGGTAGGTGGCAACATCAATGAAGGCATCTGCCTCCTGCTTCAAAGCAACATCACCTTCAGGCTGGTCTCCAGGCATGGTGTTGGGAGTGAGTGCAGTGGGTCCTCCTTGATTCTCGGCCAAGGGCTTGTTAAACGCCTTCTCCTCAATAAGTTTCTTGAAGGTTCAGTTCCAATACCCAAGTAGTGGACTGGATCTCGCTGAAACCCTTCCTCAGGCACAGCGGTAGTCAGGTAGTTCAGGGAGCCTTGTCGTGCCTCAGGAGTATTCCAACACCTCCAGTAGGCACCAAACCAAGGACTTGGCCCTGTCAGTCAGACAGGAGGGCCAGCAGAGCTCTCTGCTGGGCCCTTTTGGGCCAGCTCTCCTCAGGAGCTGGGGGCCTTCGTTATTCAATCGTGCAGTGGCAGTCTGGGAACAGTACTATCTGCTACCTCCTACTGCTTCTGCCCGGCCTCAACAGGATAGGTATCAACTGCTGCGGTATCAAAGGGGCTACAAGCTAATCAGGATCGGTCTCAATCTTTCGTACTATTTTCTTAACTATGGTGGAAAGGACGATCCTTTCTTGCTGCTTTGGCTGGAGATAAGCCGGCTGTGGGTGCTGGAGCTGTAGGCCAGCATAGCTGTTGGAGCTATCTCTGACGGGATCCAGAGCTCTCGCTCCTAAAAGTTATCGCTCCCCACGAGTGCGTATGGATCCGCTCTCATGGGAATGCCACGATATACGACTAGTTACTAACTAACTATCTACAAACTCTCCCCATGGATGGAACATCCATGGGCCACTCAGCATCGACTGCTACCGGTAGTGGAACACAATGTGAGATTGGAGATCTCACAAGTGGAGGGACTTGCATGGTTGGTCGGTTGCTGGACCAAAGGTATAGGCGCAAAGGGATTGCGTGCTCATCAGCATGGCCAGACTCGGTAGGTGTCGGCGGTGCTGGTTGCTATCATTGCTGTTGTTTTTTTTCTTCATATGTAGACAAATATTCGTGGCTTTGCCACAGGCCGAATTCAGCGGTGGCAAGCTCTCAGTGGAGCGGCCTTCTCGCCCCGCAATCATGTTCCTTGACGGATGGGATGGATGGGCTGTACCAGACAGGGACGTAGTCTAGTTGCCCGTCCGAAAATCCAGGGGCGTCACTGGGATTGGTCCATTGCCATGCACTATTGCCATGTCAGCCAGCTTTGGGGTAGGAAGCATGGTGGCGGTCAGCTTCTGGGAAGGCGACACCATGTCAGTCAGCTCCTGGGTAGGAGACACCAAAGCTGCCTTGGTCAAAGGTGCTTGCTGTGGTTGCTCCCCATGGATTCCACCAAGAGCAGAGGGTATCTGTTTGGTGGGCCTGCTGGCAGATGGATTGGTGATGGCTGGACCAAGGCTGGTCCTATCCAAAGACAACGGCACCTCGTTGGGTACGAGTCTTGTGGCATTGGCTGTGCCATAGGTTGGTGGTTCTGTGGGAACCAGGCTGGGAACCTTGGGTGTCCCTGTGGGTGGTGGACCACTAGGTCTCCTGCCAATGTTGGTTGTGGTGGGACCCTTGTGTGCTCTGTGCCTTGGAGCAGGTTGCTTGGGGGTCACCACTGTGTGAGTCTGCTCATGTGCTCTTGGTTGTAGAGCTGACTGAGTGGGAGCCACACTTGGTCTATTTGGTTGTGCAACTGGAATGTTGTTGGCACCAGCTCTGGAAGCTGGTTGCTTACTGGCTGGAGGTTTTGCCATCATGATCTCCCCAGAGGTTGGATGACTACTAGGGCTGGCAAGCTCGATAATCTCCCCATCATCCAACAATGGATGGGCACCAGCGAGGGCATTCAAGGGTGTGGCACTGGGCAGCTGGTGGCTCGTAGCTGGGACACGCAGGGGTCGTGTGACAGTCAACTCCCCACAACCTAGCTTGGGAGATGGAGCCGTGGCTACACTGCTGGTGGGCAGCTGGTTGGTGGCCAAGAGAGCATCAGTCAATCGTTGCTGGATGGCAATTGCATCCAGTCGTTGCTGGATGGCAGTGACATCTTGCTTCGAACGAGTAGCCCTGTGGCGCTGCAGCTTCTTTGGGCTGTGGAGCCGTTGGGTAATACCAATAGCACTGTCACCAGTCGGCTTGTGGACGCCATCATCACTGCCCATGGCTGACAGTGGAGTGGCATTGGTCTCCCCATGAACTGATGGTGTCAAAGCAGGTGTAGGTGCTGTGACAGGTGGCCTAGCAGCTACCACGACCAAGGCGTCCAGTTGAGCTGTCAGTTGGTCCTTCAGGGCGATGAACTGAGCTTCCATCTTTCGTTTGAAGGTTTCGTGGTCAGCTCTCATGTCTTGCTTGAATGATTCGTGATAAGCTCTTTGTCGAGCAACGGTGGCCTGTTGCTGTTGAAAGTGGATCAGCATGTCTTCCATGGCTGGGGTATAAATGAGATCTGGGTGACAACTGGAGCTGTCAGGAGACAGCTCTGAAATCTCCCCATCACCCAGCTGGTGGTTGGTCCTACCGTAGGCCATGGGTGCTGGCCTCTTCTCAAGGATGTTGAAGGGTGATGTGTATGCGTCTGGTGAGAACACTGCTGACACAGGTGGTGCCGGTGTCTTCTCAAGAATGTCAAAGACGGATTTGTAGTCATCTGGTGGTGGCACTGGTGGCTGTGTGTCCCGATACTGGTGGCGGTAGGCTAGGTTGCTGTTGCCAGCTCCATCGTGGTGTGTGGGGCGGGCACAGGCAGTGTAGCTACTTTGGACTTGGGGCTCAGAGTAGACGTGGTGCCACCAACGTTCGGAGTAGCCAGGGGCATAAGGGTCACTCGCATCGCTGTAGAAACCGTAGAAAGACATGGTGCCTCTTGTTACTGACAAAGAAGAGGTGTACCTGCTGTACCGGTGGAAGCACTGGTTTGCAGCTCTTGTAGCAGTAGAATAAGGCTGACTCAACTGTACTTTGGAAACCACAAAGGATACTTCCAGGAACCTTGGTATGGGGCTAGGAAATTCAAGTGGGTGGTAGTTGAATAAGGTAGCCAGTGTAGAGGGTCTGGAACCTGCTTCCTGAATTGCCGTGGTGCTGGGAATTGGCTTGGATTGGTGAGGTTTTGCCACACTGGAAGCTAGCTTACTGGGACCAATGAATCTCCCCACAAAGGCTCCCAAAATCCAAACGGAGATACCCACTGACTAAACAGAGGATGGTGGATCCAGTGGTGCTATCTATACTCTCTCAAAACAGTCGCTTCATTGTCTTGTGACTCTCCGAGTTGGGCTTGGTGTTGCGATCGTTTGCTCGCTCTCCGTGAAAGATCGCGATTTCGCGAATTTCAATGACTCGACCACGTAAAACCTTTAAAATGTGAGGCGAAGGATTTACCGAAGCTGAGCCTGCTTTCAGAACAATCAAACCGGTACGGGAACACGCCGCGATATGTCTTCGAAAAAGAACGAGCAGTCCGTTCCGCGTGACGTTGGGAACTGACTCAGTGCACGTCAAATAAGTACCAAAACGATCCGGTGACCTTCGAAAACTGCACGGACGCTCTGATTGGCTGATCGGCTTCTGTGAAATCGTTACAACCCGCACAGGACGGAAACTCGTGACACTCGAAAACTGCACAGACGGCTGATGCACGTTCCGTGGAATCACCAAGAGATAAGCCTCCGAATCAACAATATATCCAAACGTTCCCAGTAAATCGCTCAAAGGATTGCAAAGTGATAAGCCCGTATTCTCAAAGGGATATCGCCCTGTTGCCCTTGATAAACAACCAGATTCCTCGTGACGTAAAAGACTTGCTCAATTGCCAAGATAGGTGCGAAAGCAATAAGTCTCGCGTGCACTCGTGGAGAAAGAACGGGAACGGTGACTTCTTTCGAGTCAATTGTGTGCTTTTCCTGTCAGCTACCTCGATTCGATTCAAGTCAATGGCGTCGAGTCAATGAGGTTGTTGGAATATAGGTCCTTTCGAAGGCAATGGTGGTACTGTTGGTCTTGTAGTTGGGTTGGTGGGTAGTCAACTCAAAGGTTCCTGATGCTCTGGTGAAGGCAAGAGCAGTCAAAGTTGACCAGAAGGCTGTTGACTAAGGAGTTCAAAGTGAGCTTGAAATCCTGCTGTCAAATTCCAATGAAACCAACTGTAACTGTAGTGTAGCACTGATTGCTGTAATGTGGAGAGCTCCTTGTCGACCTGGAGACTCACCTTCCCTTAAAACTGGCTGAAGTCTATGCGGTCTGTTAATCCAATAAGTTTCTTGAAGGTTCAGTTCCAATACCCAAGTAGTGGACTGGATCTCGCTGAAACCCTTCCTCAGGCACAGCGGTAGTCAGGCAGTTCAGGGAGCCTTGTCGTGCCTCAGGAGTATTCCAACACCTCCAGTAGGCACCAAACCACGGACTTGGCCCTGTCAGTCAGACAGGAGGGCCAGCAGAGCTCTCTGCTGGGCCCTTTTGGGCCAGCTCTCCTCAGGAGCTGGGGGCCTTCGTTATTCAATCGTGCAGTGGCAGTCTGGGAACAGTACTATCTGCTACCTCCTACTGCTTCTGCCCGGCCTCAACAGGATAGGTATCAACTGCTGCGGTATCAAAGGGGCTACAAGCTAATCAGGATCGGTCTCAATCTTTCGTACTATTTTCTTAACTATGGTGGAAAGGACGATCCTTTCTTGCTGCTTTGGCTGGAGATAAGCCGGCTGTGGGTGCTGGAGCTGTAGGCCAGCATAGCTGTTGGAGCTATCTCTGACGGGATCCAGAGCTCTCGCTCCTAAAAGTTATCGCTCCTGCTCCTCAACACCATGTTGTTCCTGGGCTACAGGGCGGATTGGTGAAGCCAAGCTTGGTTCATAGAACCTATGGCTGATCTCCATGGAGTCCAAGTGTTGTTGGGCTCTCGCATCAAGCTGATTGATGGACTTCTTCAACTGTTGGATGAAGGAAGTCTCAAGGTCCTGGTGGCGCTCCTCCATGCGCCTGGTGAGGGCAGCGACATCGGCTTGCTGTGCCCTCAAAGCGGATCCATCAATCACTTGGCGCTTGCCAATGGCTTCCACAGAGGATTGCTGCGCCTCCATGGATGCTTGCTGCATCTCCAAACGCATAAGGATAGTTTGAAGCATAGCATCGGTGGTGGGAGAAGGTGTGTTGACATCAGGTGGGAGCGATGGGGGATCCCTGTTCCCATCATGGGTGGAGGTAGCCACTGAACCATCAGCATCAACAGCAGGAGGATGGGTGAGAATGGTGGTGGGTGGCTGGTTGCTACCTTGAGGGGTAGCTGCAAGCTCTGCAGCATTGGCAGCTGCCATCCTCCTTTCCTTCCTCCTCTTCTTCTCAGACTTGTTCACCATGATGTACCTGTACCTGTAATGGGCTGAAAGTACACTGAATGAAAGCACAAAGTCTGAAAATCACCCAAAATGTAATGCAATCTTTCACGAAAACGACCGTAAACACGTTGCGCGCTTGTATAAGTCTTCGGAATGAACACTCTAAGTCTTCGAGTTGATCCGTGAGGCTCCAAGATCGATCCGGAACTTCCGAGTGACTTCGTGGACTTAACGTCGGAACCGGTACGGGAACTCGTGGAACCGCGAAAACTGCACGGAATGCCTTGGAACGATCCGGAACAGGTACTTGAAGTTCGAAAACTGCACGGACACCAGTACAAGAACTCGTGAAACACGAAAACTGCACGGACGTTTTGGTCGTTCGGAGTGACTTCGTGGAGTTAACGTTGTTCTTGCCGTGACCGGTACGAGAACTCGGGAAACTGCACGGGTGATCTGATTGGCTGATCCGCCTCCGTATGACCACTGAGATCGTTCCGAGTGCTTCTAGTAACCGGTACGGCGTACCTCTGTGGTAGTTCTTTAACTCTTTTCGTTCCTCTGTAACTTGACTGGTGTCGCCTCACAATTTGCCGTGAAATCAACACGATTTTTCCGTGTAATCGTCGGAATCGTCGATTTGTGAACTCGGGGTTGGTAGCTGGCTAGATTTCGACCTTGGGAGGCTTGCAGAGGCTTGTTCTTGGGTAATTCAGACCTGCCGGATCCACTGGTGACCTCGAATAACAACAGAAGTGGCTGTGTGGATCAGTAGGAGTCAGAAGGTAGGATTTCTTGGAGATCTCCGACTTGGACTCGAGCTCTGATTCACTGGGCCTGTTCGTCTGTAGCAATAGCTTCTCTTGTGATGCTATTGCGACTGTTTAATCCAATAACTTCTTGAAAGGATCAGGGTAGATCCACAAGAGATGAGGATGGCCACAGGGCCTCCTCTGCTTACAGAGTTTCCAGCTCCTGGAGCTGGTACCGATGTTATTCTATCACGATGCTGGGCAGCCTAGCGAATGCTATCAGCTTACCTCTCAATGCCACTGCTCAGCCTCAACAAGATAGGTATCTACTGCAAAGGAACAAGGGAGCTACAGGTCTATGGAGATGGTATTCAATTCATACATTCAATTCTTAGGACTATGAGCAAAAAGCATGCATCCAAATAATTGGGTGTTATGCAGGATTTGAGCACTCTGAGCCACACTGAGGCTCCTGGATCCTCCTGAGGTCACCTGATTGAGTAGATGCTCGCCTCATGGCCATCTGGGGTGATACAGTGGTCAAAACCTTCATATGGGACCATATGGGGCTTCCCTGGTTCCATATGTATGGCCTGTGTCTCACCAGTACCAACCAAGATTCTCTGTATCTTTGCTTGTTCAACATACCATGTGGGTACCAGTAACATAAGGCAGACAGTTTGTTCTCACACTCACCACGTTGATCCCATGGATCCAACCCACATTTTATCGAAGGACAAGGAATCACGTAGGTTCTACCTAGCTGATGTGGGTGCTATTGTTGCCCCAATGTGTGTGGTCCCTGACATTGGTTGCAAAGGAGGAAAACGGTATTTCCAGGTCAAGTCTCGGCCAGAATGGGTGGAAGAATTCACATCCTGGGTGGAGGATCCTCATGACCTAGATAAGATGTCATAATTTGGCTACTAACCACTCTTATTTTTAAGATACTGAATTGGTTTCGAGTATGCTAGCTTAGCGATTCGCCTCGCTTTTTGTAGAGCAGTAACAGTGATAATCGCTGTTCGGCGAGCGGCGGCAAGCTGTTTGGTAAGGTAGAGGCCCCAATTCGACGACGTAGTGCCTTAAATGTGCTAGGTCAATGCCTTAAGTGTGGTAGGCAAACTGAGTGCCGGTGTGTTCTTTCTTTTTACACATGAATGAGGTGAGCCAGCCAATATTTAAATTTCGTAACTCGTGACACCTTCCTTTAAAAAGGGAAACCAAAATCAATATACAAATATCTACAGCAATGAATACTAATATACCGCTGGCTCGTGCCAACGCATGTCACCTCACTTTAAATTTCCTTAATAGTACTGTCAAATAGGTTACCGAATGGTGAGCTTTAGGTCACAAATCCAATTCGAATTCCTGCTGGAATGGCGCGCAAGAGGGCTCCGCCCTGGTGGAAGGGGAACAAACTTCCGACCAGAGAGCAACACAATGACATAGTTTCCATACTGTCGATGCCAACGCAAGTACTAGAAACGATAGAGCCAATGGCGAAACACCCAGACGAAGGCCTCAAGGTGCATATCGAATACCTGAAAAGAAGAGAGCAAATGACTGAAGGTACGTGTACGTGTATGTGTATTATCCAATCCCATGTGCATCCGACGGCTCTGTCGTTGGATACTCCCTCTTTATCATTTTTCACCATTACTCCCACTGATTACACGTGTGTTTGGTGCTAAGTATCGACTTCCAAGATCGCTTATGTATGCACCAACCGTGGAGACCCACGATGGCAAAGCTCTCCAGTCGTATGCCCTCATCCAAATCGCAGTCGATACCTCGAGTTGTGTGCGCCATTCAACCTCATTATTTCGACAGTTTGCCTCTGAAAAGCGAAAGCTCTGCCTTGCTAACACTACATTCTTCCACCATTTCCTCCTGTTGTCATCTTCCTTCCACTGGTCGACTTTGGCTCTCTTGGCGTGGTAAAGCTATTGGAGAGCAGACTGCTTCGGAGGGCGAAGACGACGAAGCGGAAGTCTACGGTACTGCGGAGGAGCACAGTCAAGGTATTGGAGGCAAACAGAAGAATACGCGGACGAATCAGAAGAGGAACAAGGCGTGTCGACGAGGACGAGGAAGACGATTTGATGCGAACGATAGGGATTCACAAAACCTACCAAGAAGAAAGGAAGCCCAGCACGTCAGTTCGGTGAGCAGTCTGTCCGATCCCAAGGTAGTGCCTCCCAATTACAGCCAGCCAGCGTCACAATCGGGAACCCAGTCTCGTGCATCTGGAACCAACGCCGCAAAA
The DNA here is from genome assembly GCA_903772945.1 of Seminavis robusta. NCBI lineage: Eukaryota > Bacillariophyta > Bacillariophyceae > Naviculales > Naviculaceae > Seminavis > Seminavis robusta. The sequence continues at coordinate 11,536 of CAICTM010001338.1, read as the reverse complement.
AGCACCGCAAAAACGACAACAATCTGCTCCACCTCTGTCACCGGATACTCCCTTGACGAAAGCTCTCACGCAGGTAGGGATATTCGTCGTCTATCAGCTGCATCTCAAAGGACTTCCAACAACAACAACATGGAGTCTGTAGGCAACGAACGGCTGCCAAGGTGCCGCTGCTGCCAAGAAGGCGCTGAAGAAGAAAGTCAAAGGTCGCAATGGAGCAGGTGCTGCATTGGAAAGGGCGGTACTTCGCATTCCCACAGAAGTCACCAGCTAAGAAGGGCAAGAGTGCTGATTTGAGAGGAAGGTTATAGCATTGCAGAAGCAGCTTGAGGAGGAACAGCCAAAGACTGAGAAGCTGAGTTTGGAAGGAACCGACACTGATTCGGATGCTACTGGAGCGTTCCTCAATCGTGCATGCAACCGACCCTAAATAGGTCGGATTTAGTCGGATTCCCTTTAGGGTCGGGTTCGAAACCGACCCTAAAAATAGGGACGGTTTCTGAAACCGTCCCTAATTTAGGGTGGGTTTTGATTTAGGGTCGGGTTTGAAAACGTCCCTAAATGAAACGGGACTGAGTGTAAATACATTGAAAACGCACCAATATTAGGGTCGGGTTTCGAAACCGACCCTAAAATAGGGACGGTTTCTGAAACCGTCCCTTAGGTCGGGTTTCGATTTAGGGTCGGGTTTGAAAAAGCCCTAATTTAGGGACAGATTCCCCAAACGACCCTAAATTAGGGACAGATTTAAAGTCATGCACGATTGAGGACGCTCCTGATGAGAATCGGTAGCCAAAGACGATGTCCATTTTATTGTCACCACCAATGAAGTGCTCCGATGATAAGGAGATGAAGACGGCAATCAAGAACACTGACTGCGGAGGTTCAAGTTTGTCAACAGCGACAGCTGGCAATTGCCCTTACCACGGACATAGGTATTAAGTCCAAGCGCAACTGTTCATCAAGCTCTGGTCACCTATTGCAGTCAAGACCCTCAATGTTGTACGCAACTATGTTTGTAACCGAATCTTTGAGCATGTCAAGAAGCTTGTCAAGGTACATGGAGTGGAAAAGTTCCCAACCATGATTGAGGTCTGAAGGTGATCAAGCGGATGCCATCTTGTTGCCACCTGGAGAGGAGCCACTGAGGGTGCGAAGGCACAGCATGAGCGACCATGTTTGTTGCTAAATGGATGTGGGATTGCTCTTTGCTCAGGCTGGTGGTGCATCCAAGCTTTGGAGGAAGGCAGTTCGCAAGAACTACATCATTTCGGAGCCAGGGTTGATGGTTTGGAGGCTTTCCCTCCCAATTCGGAAGCATTTGCTGCCCTCGCCTTCGAGAATGGTACACAGCGGAACCAGGTGCGTGGACAATGAAGGCAACGCTACCAATGGAAAGTGGCACGAGTACTTCAAGGTTACCAATGCTTCACCTTGGACGTGAAGTTGCCTCGTCCAGCAAAGCAGATGATCCGGAGGGAGTTTATGAAGGGAGGTACTCCAGTTCCAAGGCTGGTCTTCTGCTTTTGGAGGGTGGGGTGATAAAGGCTTCGCCGCTTCAAGGATTTGCAGAAGCTTGTCAAGGAATCTAGAGCCAGGACCATGCTAAATTGGTGGAGCGGGCCATCCTTGCTCGGTTGCGCAAGGACATCTACAAGATTCCTGATAGTGTCGATGCTGGAACTGAGGACTCCAAGAAGAAGCGCAAGCGCCAAGAGTCCAGTGTGAATCTTGATGAGATTGATGATTAGGTTGCCCCTTGGCCAACCTAGGACCCCATCATTTGTGGGGTCCTACCCAGGCTTTGGTGGCTTCCTCCACTTTCTTCAATTTCATTCTCCCCTTTTAGCAGGGCTTCCAAGACGACTTTGTTACCTATGGCGTCCTTGTTTGGTTGCCCAGCCGTCCTTTTTGGATCATTTGGACCCTTTTCTCGGACCTATGGATGCCCGTACCGTTACAGTTGGTTACATATGAGTGACCTGTTTCTCCCCTTTTACTACGAACATTATGTCATTGGTTCGCTTACCTCCACTACTCTGTTATTAGTAGTACCATAACGAATTTAGCCCCAATCATATCCAACATTGTGTACTGCTTTTCTCCATTTTGGAAACCCCTACTTATAGATTTAGTAACCTAGGACTCTTTCATTTGGGAAGGAATGGCTGAGCTGTTTTGGATTCCGGGGCTTGGGGAATAGCCTACAACTGCCCTTCTGTAATTAGCATCCCAAAGTGCATCAACTTGTAAGCCATGTATAGAAAGGGGAACGGAATTCGGTAGAGGAATAGTGAACACTTAGTTCAACATTCTGTAACCGTTACGCCAATGACTTGTGCTGCAATTGCATCTGTATATGCCTGAGTCGATCGTCTTCAATTAGTAGGATAAGAGGTTCTTGAATATCATCTAAGAAGCGCATTTTAGCCACCCAATTTACCAGTGTGCTTGTGCGTGATGGTCTTGTGCAAGAGCCTCTACAGTCCGATGCAGGTGCCTACTATTAACTCAGCTTTGCGTCAAATGATCTTGATGTTGCCTATAGATTCGTACGGTACATTGCGTCATAATAAGCAAGGCTACAACTAGTGTTTACGCATATGCTTAACGAAAGTGCATGGAGAACAGAACATTCTTTACTATTGAACAAGATTCTTGTGGGTGCGCCTGCTTCAACATGCAAATGGGCACATTCTTTGTGCACCAAGCTATAAACAGTTTTCGCAATCGGCATTCATTTTCCTTATGCCCCTTGGACCTGACCGCATTCTGCGCTTTATCCAAGGCAAAAACTTTGGCCACCCCTCAAATCTTTTCCAGTTGCACAAAATAAACACGCACGATGGTCAAATTCATGTGCCCGTACTGCTTAAAAACGTGCAAGACCGACTGGGGTTTGAAGCGGCATCAGGATACAGTTTGCCGAATCCCGCATTCGATTCAGACACGGACTGACCCTGACTCCCACGACAACGACCTGATGATGTCCCTTGCTTGTTTTCTAACCAACACCTGTGGATCATCCCCGAAAAACAAGTCTGTGTCAACATCTATGTAAACTCCTCTGTGATCACTAATCACATGAGCGTGGAAAGCTTCATAACCACATCGAACAATTGTTGGGAGCAGTTCCGGATCGATCAAGATGTAGTCCAGAATGTTCTTTCCACGGTTGTAAGTTGAGAAGTTTGCTGCTCCGTGTGTTGTCAGAATGGGATCAATGAGATTGCACTCCGAGCATAGATGATCCAAGCCACCCTCTTCCTCTCCTAGGTCCGTGTTGAAGTCCCCTGCTACCATTACCAGATGCCCTTTTGACTGAAGATCTTGGACGAAGCTAACCAAATCATTTGCGTGATGTTTGCGTAGATTGTGGGGTTCTTGTCTTCCTTCCTTGGTGTACAGGCCGAAGAGTTGGGTTGCATATGTTGTTGGCCCACTTGTGTATGGATCAGTTTTGACCACTTGGTAGGTTGTGATGACTGTCCTGGGAGACTCTCCTTTGCACCTATATGTCGTGTACACCCACCTTCCAAATTCGTCCTTGCCTTGGTCCATAATTCGCCCCTGATGATGACCTGTTGTAAGTTGCAAGATTCCACCAGGTTTCCTGGACTTGTCGGCTTTGATCGGAGTGGAGTGGGCATTCAATTTGAATGCATCCTTGTGCCCGAATGATTGTGTCGCGTCCTCCTTAAGTCGGCTTCTAACATATTGTTTTATTGTGTCCAATTTTGTTTCCACTAACATCGAAATGTCGACTTGCATATCTTGCATTGTCTCACACATATTGAACCACCCCCCCTGTCTGCTTATGTTGATTCTGTTGGCATTGATGTAATAAAAGCGTGTTGTTGTAAGATCTTTGGGTATTGTCAAGGTATGTCCCACTGCATCATTTGGATTGTTGTCCATTGGAATTATGAGGACCCTCCATCACCGCCCGTGCTTGGGGCGCTGATGTTGCTTTTGTCGTGTTCTTCCACTGCTGCAAATTTGTCATCCAGGTTAGCAACTCCTGTCATGTCTTCTGTGGTGGTAGCTTCATCATTGCTGTTCGTTTCTTGTCCTTCATTTGGATCCATGTCTACATCGTGAGTTGTCTGCTGAATGTGTTGCTGATTGGCACCCGGGGTAGCATCACGTCTACTTTTCTTGTGTGCTAGTGACTCAGTGGTGCTTTTACTTGCTGCAATCATCATCACCATCTGTTGTTGCATCAGTTGTTGCATCTCATCCAGTTTTTGTTGCATTGTCTGTTCCATGTTTGCTTGCAGTTGTTCTTGTAGCTCCTTTTGTTCCTTGGCATGTGTTTGGAGAGTTTGGCTCAAGGTCGATTTGATCTCCTTTGACTCTGTTTGCAAAGCTTTGTTGACATCTCTCAAGATATTCTTTTCTCTCACCAGGTCATCTATGGTGTCTTCCAACTCTTGCTCTCTTTCTGTTTTTGCAGTGTTGGTGCTACTGGCTGCATCAGAGTTGGTCATATGTGATACTGCATCTCCTTCATGGTTGCTCTGTGATTCATTGTCGGATTGATTGGATTTGGCTCCAGCTACAATCGCGGCATAACTGTTGGTGGCTACTATAGCTGTCGGAATGGAGGGGCGTGTGGTGTTCATGGGATTTTGTTGGGTTTGATCTGAAACTGCCGATGACAGAAGAAAGTCGAATTTGGCGATTGTGGTTGCTTTTGTTGCTCTGGTTTGTTGGGTCTGCACGGTGCGATCATCCCGAATAAGGGGAACGATGATTGGTGGCTGCTTGGATGTCGGGATTGTTAGTGCAATGATTTTGGATTGACTGCTGTATGAATTAATGCACTTCATCCTTTTTGTCCATGAGACATACGACATAGATTGTTCCAGTGTCCTTGGTGTGGCTTGTGGTCGAGATGTGGATGATGTTGAGTGCTTTGTTTTGTTCTGCCACGGTTTTGAGTGCTTCAATGATGTCACCATTTGCTCCAATCACTTTCATCGCTCCACACCTTTTCTTGATTTCATTGTTGACCTTAAGGTTTTTCTCGAAGTCTTCCTTGTTGGATTTGGTATCACTGAAGATGATCTGGGGTCCTTTGAAGGGATGTTTCTTGAGAATCTCTGTTACTCTGTTTAAGTCTTTCTCACCAACAAACATGGACAATGTGTCAGACCTGGTGGTTCCACAGCATACAGTTGCGCGTTGAACATTGAAAGGTGGCACTTTGTCGCCCATATGGGTCAGCAGTAACTCCAATGCGGTAAGTTTTCTCTGGGTTAGGGCATTCTCTAATACTTTCGTTCGTCCTAAAACTCGTTCTAACTCTAGTTTAGAACGAAGATTTAGGACGAAAGCAACATCTAACTCCTAGTCGTCCTAAAAATTCGTCCTAAAGTTAGGACGATTTTTTTCCCTCGTCCTATTTCCCTGGAATAGGACGAAATTTTTAACTCGTTCTAAAACTCGTCTTGGCTGAAAAGGCTTCTTCCAGCCAGTGAAACTGCAGCAGCAGCCATAAAACAGCACTGCAGCAGCCACAACAGCACAACCACACAGTAATTACAGTACACTAGCTAGTCAAATGTTTGAGTCGGATTCAGCTGCCGCAGTCGACCTTCTGTTTGGTAATGCTGAAGCCGTTGCCACGGTTGCTTGATCACCGCACTTTACCTCGTGGACCCAGGAAGAAATATGATCACAAGAGAGCATACAAGTGTATCAAGGATGACTATCTTGGTCCTTCTCCATTGTTTAATGACAAACAATTTGAACTTCAGTTCCATTGTTCCCTTGCCCGTTTCCAACGAATGCTAGAGGATTTTGGCAATAGTCGAATTCCTTTCTATACCGGCAAGAAAGGATCCTATCTGGAGGCCCGGCTTCTTTTGCCCCTGAAGACTTGTGCATATGGTGTGGCAACACACTGTTTCATGGATTACTTCCAAATGTCGCCAACCTTCACACGAGATGCCTGTATTAAATTTGACCGTGCAATTTCTCGCCTTTACGGCAATGAATACCTTCGCACTCCCACCTCATCCGACATCAAAAAGATCCTACAGTGCCACAAGGCAGCACATTGTATTGATGGTATGTTTGGGTCCCTTGACTGTATGCACTGCCATTGGAAGAATTGTCCTGTTGGTTGGCAAGGATCATACCTAGGGGCCAAAGGAAAACCAACCATTGTATTGGAGGCTGGAACCGATTTCCATTGTTGGTTTTGGCATGCGTCCTTTGGCTATTGTGGTACCCTCAATGACAAAACAATTTTAGATTTGTCTCCATTGCTGGAGGCAATGGTCCACGGTACCTTTGAAGCCAATGAGCGAGATGCGGTTCCATACACAGTCAACGGAAAGTCCTTCAACCAAGTATTCATTCTAGTCGATGGAATTTATCCTCAATATGCTCGGTTTGTTCGAGGAATCACAGAACCAATTACGGGAGCTGAGAGGACATACACTCGTTGGCAGGAAGCTTGCCGCAAGGATGTCGAGCGGGCTTTTGGAATCCTTCAAGCCAAATTTCAGTACATGACGCATCCGTTGATGGAGCATAGACTGGACTTGATTGGAAGGACTGTCACGTCTTGTCTCATTTTGCACAATATGGGTGTGGCTGACCGAGTTATGGATGGTGATCCCAGGGCTTGGTACGATCCTACAAACAGTTTCGAGACAGAGAATCCCATCGTAGTGGCCCCACCTGACCGGGAAGAAATTCAGCGTCGGGATGGCAATGGTGCCAATCCCGCAAATGCAATTGGCTTGGGTGGACGATCGAATGTGGAAATTGAAGGAATTACTCGTAGAGACCAGTGGAGAAAGGTTAGAGATGTTGACGAACATGAGCGCCTACAGGAGGCATTGACTGCGGAGTGTCAGCGTATAAGCAGAGAGTTCTTTGGCAACAACTAGATATTATAATAATTATTAGATCCTACGGCAACAATACTCTCATCTCTAAACATCAGTACCAGTAACAGTATCGGTACCATTGGTGTCGGAACCAGAACTGCCCAAGGGAGGCAAAGTATCGACATCGTCTTCGTCTGCAGCTCCTTCATCATCAGCCTTTGCCTCAGCTTGATCGAGTTTCCCAAGATTTTCATACTCAGAATAGGGTTTCATCTGGGCATTCATAGCTCTATTCATCGCATTGCTGGCCTCGTCAATTCGACCCATGTCTTTGAGGAATTTCGCAAAGCCAACATGGGCACTGACGGTGGCTCTCTCGGCTGCAATGGAATTGAATTCTTTATGGGCAGCAGTCAACCGATCGATGGCTTGGACTTTCTTTTCATCAGAGATACCCTCCAACATAATTTTCTTTTGCTGTTCCTTGAAAGCCTTGGTACCGAGAGGCCGAGGGATAGTAGAGCCCATGACAGAAGCAACTTCAGCCGTGTTGTTGCCGGTTGTTGGCTGTTCCGTGGCTCCATTTTCATCGCCACTATCGGCCAATTCAACGACGCGTTCCTCCTGTTTGGCGGCCTCCTCTGCCGTCAAATTTGGATCAAAACGGGGAAGGGACTTCAATACTTCCAGGCACGGTTCAAATTTGAATACAGCGTCATGCTTGTCCATGTATTCCTCTCTCGCAGCTTCAATAAAGTCTTTTTCATTCGCCCAGCCAGACTTGGGATTCTTCTTCACGTGGCGGTAGCAAGGAATGAAAAGATTCATTGATTTGAGGATATGCCGGGTCCAACGGTTGTAGCAAGATTCCCAAGTCCTTTTGGGCCTGTCGGGCAAATCCGTAGCACGGATCTCTTCGAATTTGTCGGCAATGTTCTGCCAGTACACTTTGCCCTTTTCCTTGGATCCCTTCTTGAGATTGCATGTCACATTCGCAACGGCACGGGAAAGACAGTAGTCATCAAGCTTGTCATATTTTGCATCCCTCTTTTTAGCTTCTCCTTCAGCTTTGATGTCGTCTTGATTGGCTTTGGCTTTTGAATTACCATTCTTCTTACCACGACCACGGCCACTGCCACGACCACGACCACGGCCATGACCACCACCACGACCACGACCACGGACACTCACCTAGCCCCACCACCACCACCACCACACCACCACCCACCACCACCGCCGCCGCGCCTCGTCCACTGCCACGTCCACCAGGGAAGGCAATGGTCATGCCTTTCTTCCCTTTGGGCTTCTTTGCAGTATCCTCCTCGTCCTCGGAGTCATCTTCATCGGATTCCTCTGCTGAGGTATCATCTGCATTTTCTTCGTCTTCAGAAGAGTCATCGTCAATGGCGGTCTTGCCGGTCGGCTCCTTTCCTCGCACCTTCTTCAAAGGAGGAGGCTGCTCATCTTCAGAGTCGGAAGAGAGATCATCGTTACTCTTCTTCTTGGTGGCGGCGGCTCTGGTAGCAGCAATCTTCTCGGCAGCACGGTTGTGGCTGTCAATGAAATCTTCAACAGGAGGATCGGATACGGTCACCATTGTGAAGTCAATTTTACTCCTTTCAGCAAGCTATCAATGCTACAAATCAAGCCAAAATGTGAAGAGGAAGCCATCATGATGATGCCACAGAGCGAAGGAAAAGAAAGAAGAAAGAAACTGACTGCCAAAATTGCCGATTGCCGTTGACAGTAGGGAGCGAACTGTTAGGACGAAACGGTAGGACGAATTTTTTAGAGGTTGCACTCGTCCTAACCTTAGTCCTAAATTTAGAACGATTTTTAGAACGACTTTTTTAGAGATTGCCAATTCGTCCTAAACACTCGTCCTAAGTTTAGGATGAGTAGCTTAGGACGAGTTTTAGAACGAAAACTACTAGAGAATGCCCTTAGCACCCAAAAGGAAGCCTACCGACTTACTAACACTTTCTCGTAGATTGTGAGGTCTCATCTGAATGTTGACCATTTTGAGGTATCCTGACAGAGGAAGATGCTCTTTGAGTGTCCTGAGATTTCTGCCAATGCTGTCTGAGGCAATCCAAATGGTGAAGTGAGCCTTGAACTGGTTTTGTATGTCGGTTCCCCAGCGGGTGTTTTTTATATCTCCAAATGCAACCCAATCTCCAGTGGCGGCTTTTCTGATCGAGATGGCCTGGTTGATGTTGTAGTTGAATGGCATAAGCACAGCAGTATTGTCCACTTCTCCTACCAACTTGATGATTTTGTTGAGTTCCTCTTGGGTGAAGGCAGATGAGTTATTGTCGCCAACTCTGGTGAAGCAGATTCCAACCTTATTTGCCTTTTTGGAAACCAGAGTAGCCATTACGGTTGCGTTCTTCTTGTTTTTGCTCACAACCTCTTCAAATCCATCCTCCGGAGAGTTATCATTGTCAACTGAAGAGTTCATGTTGGTTGGTGGTGAATTGGGAGTTGGGTTTTTTTGGGTGGGTGATAGGGTTAGGGTTTTGGTTGTTATTTTGCTGCTTGGTGCTGCTAACTGAGTTGGTATGCTTGATTTCCTTCCGTGATCAGAATTGGGCGATCCTATTGGGTAGGATGTGTTTCCTGATGATGCTACCACTGTGGTTAAGCTGGGAGTGCTTATCTCTCGCTCGAAGCTTGTTGTTTGGCTTCCTTCCAGTAGAATGCCCGTTTCGCTGGGTTGTTGTACTGTTTTTCCCACAGTGATCGATCGGTCGACAAGTAAGTTGCTGATAAGCTGTTGTTGCTTGTTCGATTGGTTCGATAACCAGAGGATGATCGTTACTAATAGGTATGATGCTGTTGTGATGCTTGGATTTGCTCGAAATGGCTTGATAATGGTTTTGTGGACAATGCCAAAAATTTGACACCAATTCCTGATAGTCCTGGGAATTGTCTCAATACCATCACGTCGTTCTTTCCCACTCCTGAGGGGACGCCGATTCACGGATACAGAATCAGCCGTCAAATTCGGCCCCCAGGGGCCCTACTGCGGTCGTTGGCATGGCTCCTCCTCCAAATCTACAACTACTTCCGTGCTGGCAAAATCTCAATTCCCAATGTCATCAAATCTTCTCCACTATTACTACTGTGACCGCAAATTTTGTACAATCAACAGTTCATTTCTAATTCCTTGGGCCCTACATGATAGCTTTCTTTGGCCACAGCACCACTACTACCGGATGCAAAATTCCCGTGTACACAATCTGCACTCAATATCTAATTTCCTTGGGTCTTACTATACCATTTTGGCGGCAGCCAAACCCCAAAGATTCGACCACTCTCTTCTGGGGCCACCATCATTCAGCACCATGTCCCACAGTACGGTTGCACTACGCTAAAAACTAGTGTAAAGATCTTTCGAGTGTTTTGAGTTTGAGAGAATGAAAGTTATGAGAGAGATTAGAAAGCTATGAAAACTAATCAACGAGAGAGATCATCATCAAGGGATCGTAGATCTGGCCTCCCGCGGGAGACTATAAAGTGTGATAGAGTAGGTTGCGGTAGTAATCCTACGTCTCTCCACGATCCTAAAACGGAACGCGTGGAAGGTTTGTCTAGCCTGGATCTAGTAGCGTGGAAGTACTCCACGCTGGCTAAATATCTAGAGCATGTTCATCATCAACCTAGTATGACTAGAGCGTCATGAGAACCCTGTCTCAAATGACTATTCACGAAGACTCAGTCATGAGTCGAATCAAACCTATCTAGGATCGAGTCGCGAATAAGGCTAAGAGCCGTGTATTGCATTCGCCCCCTGACAAGGGTCACAAAAGGCGCGACAGCAGTCGGAAAGGAGAACATATGAATTTAAAGTCGGGGCACTCTCATGAGATTTGGATGTAGACATTGCATCGCACGATGGCAATCCTAACAGGGGATCAGGCCTTGTATGGTGTATATACCTTATGTTCCAGTCTGGTAGACTGTGCCCCATTGGCGGTAGCATGTCGGAGCCATTGTCATTGACTCGGCTATAGTGTAAGGACCTTTGTACTTTGGCTGACGTACTTGCGGTGCTGAACTGTTGAATCATCACGGTATCTTTGACATTGTATTGATGAGGACACGCGTCGCTTTTTCCCTATCGTTGTTTTGTTGGATAGTCGTTGGCGACGTCCTTAATGTTTCCAGTTGCTTGAAAGATTGGTGAGCGTCACGATTGAACACGACGCTGGCGGGCGTTGCGCGCAAGTGGTATGAATCGTGGCATTCATTGCAAAGCGAACCGCCGTGAGGACTCCATCCAGGATCCATTCACGAGGTGTCTTGCACTTGATGTTTTGAACAGCATCAAGTTACGTATGGTTTGATGACGCTCGACCATGAGTTGGCTTGAGGGTAACGCGTAGTGATGAACTTGCGACGAGTCCATATTCATCCCGGAGTGTCTTTTCGACTCTGCGCGGAACTCACGTCCTCTATCCATGAAACCTCAGCAGGCCAGGATACGAGTAAGCCACGTTTGTTCTAGGACGAATGGCTACTTCGTCTGCTGCCTTGGAGCAGATCTCTGCAATCTCGAACCATCCGGTTACGGGATCAATCATTGTCAAGAATGAAGTGTGCAGGAATTCTTTTCTTAGGATCCCCGACGTTTAAGGACCTATCAGGTCAATACATAGTCTTTCCCAAGGGATCTCCTCGCAAGTCTTTGG
>CAICTM010001337.1:0-31421 GCA_903772945.1 Seminavis robusta | reverse complement strand
GAGAGAGATAGCCCCGCTATACCGAAACATCACAAATGAAATCATCAGGAATGGATGACCTGGTTTCGTCGACCGGTGCTGACGGTCTGGAATGTGCAATTGGTTCCACCGTTGCTGATAGTTCGGGGTGAGAGGCTGAAGGTTTTGAGGAGGGCTGAACAAATATGGAGGGAATATCGGTAGTCACTGCTGCAGCACCGAAACTCTCCAATGGAACGGCCGTAGCCATTGGAGGCACCGAGGCTGATTCCACGCGAGGTTCAACTTCAGCCACGAAAGCACCTGCAACCGAAGTTAGTTCTTCATCCTGTGTCAAGACTTTGAACTCAGAGAATTTGCCTTTGGCTCCATTGGTACACCGGAAAGATCCAGCGAAAATAATACACTTGGAACTTTGACTCCAGGAAAACTTCCCTGTCACCAAGCTCTTGATGTTGCTTCCTTTAGCCTTTTCTACCCAATATGCCTTCCCTGTGTCCAATGATACCTTGCCATTTGAGATAACGAAGTCTCCGTCTCTGTCAGTTCCATTGCCGACAATGGATCGGGTCTTTGCGCTGATTGATGTTCCACCCGCAGGTGGCGAAGCAGAGTCGCCGCGTTTGAACTTGAGCGTACCGTTTGAACTCACTTCCGTGTTTCCGTTTTGATACGAGCTATCATTATACGAAGCCACGAAAGTTCCCTCAGTGAAAGACTTCAAATGATAATTGGTACTGCTCCTTGTGACGTCTGTAACTGGTTCCATGACATCTTTCTGGGCTTCGAGGAAGGCTGCGTTCCAAGCCTTTTGGTTTTGTGCCGTTGACGACAACGTACTGCAAACAAAGAACGCCCCTACAGCAACTGCTACAGAAATCCCAATGACAAGGCCACTTGTAGAGTCGCCATCACTACTGGATCCATAGCTCCCATACCCTCCACCGTAGTAACCTCCACTGCTTGTGGACCCACCCCCGCCACTGTAGCCTCCGCCCTTGGCTGAAACCATGGAGTTACGCAGTGCGATCAATGCTAGACAGCAGTTGATCATTACTCTTTTTTCATCTTGACGAAGAAATTGTTGCAGTATGAACATGATGTTTGTTGTTGTTTCAATCTCTGATTTTTGATTTTGTGGGTTGCGTTGAGACCAATGGCTGGATCGGATCAGAAGTAAGTGTGATTGGGCCGCTTTTGGGTGGTTCAGTCATGCATGCCGGGAGTTGAGTCAAGTCTGTTTTCTACTTTTCGGTTGTTGTCTTTTTTGCTTGTCTTTCAAAGTTTGTGATGGTATGTTGCCGGGTTGGTTTTGATGTCTGCCTTGATCAACGCAGAACACTCGAAACATGGATATTGGACGTCCGCAGACTTTTCTTGGAAAGAATGCCGTGAAATGTTCTTTCCGCCGAAGAAAAGAGACTGAGAAGGGCTCGTGAATATTTGTTAGAAAGCACACATGCTCTAAACCTCATGGAATCCAACTAGTACCGGTACCATGTATGTAGACAAAGTGCGCACCTCCCACCGGTAGGGCAGATAAGCTGGCCGTATTTGGCTCTAGTGATTGTGCTGTTCTGTGCCGTCATCTAGCCAGGAGCCAATCCTTACAAGGAATAAACCATGAGTATCCCAATATTTATGACTTATTGTTCTGATTAAAACAGACTTAGTTGCGCACTTCCTGCAGTACGGTACAGCACTACGTTGGAGGCCTAAAGATGGAGGGAATATTGTCGGAGGGAGATGGGGCAGAGGGAGTGTAACTCGGTTGATAGGCCGCTGCGATGGTTGGTAGGAGGGTGCTGCAGCTGGTGGGTTGTACGCGGGTTGATAGGATGACGTAGCAGGAGCAAAGATGGATGGTATATGGAAGTTTGTGGAAATCGTTGTGGCTGTGTTGGTTGTTGTAGAATTCCCGATTGGCTGGGCCATGGCAACAGGCATTCCGCCATATACTGCCTCAACCCCCCCTTCAACGTCCGGTGGTTGGTGGGTGGGAATAACGGATGCAGCTGCCGTGCTGACTAAATTGACGTCCATGTGGGCTCTTGGAGGTTGGGCAGAGCCCATCGAAGGAGCGTTGTTGTTGACGTCGAGATTAAATTGGGAAAAGGACCCCTTGGCTCCATTGTTGCATTTGAATGATCCAGCAAACATGGGTCTGGGGTTCCCAGGGGTGGTAAAAAACTTTCCCGTCACCAAAGACTGTGTGCTGCTACCTGAGGTTTGTTCAATCCAACAAGCCTTCCCTGACCAAATAGAAACAGCTCCTCGGGTAATGGTGTAGGTACCATCGGTATCACGGCCATTGCCATTGATTGATTTTACTTGAATAGTTGGCGAAGAAGCCCATGTTGCAAAGTTGAGGGTTCCAGTGGAGTGTAGGGTTTTGCTCCCATTTTCATAGGTGGAGTCAGTATATGAGGCGGAAAAAGAACAAGTGCTGTAATGGACCACAGGTTTGCTGCTGCCATACTGGGTTTTGGTGGCATCTTCCAGAACAGATCGTTCTGCGTCGTCACAGGATCTCTCCCACTGTTTCCGTTTCAAGAAACATGGAACAAAACACAGACACACTGTGATGGCGGCAATCGACGAAAAGACGACTGCAAGAACAATTCCGCAAGTCTTGTCGCATGCCCTGTTTCCTCCACCGCTGCTACCATAATAATGACCACCACTATTGTACGAGCTGCCACTGCTGCTGCCAGAACCGCGACTACCAGAACTGCTGCTGCTGCCTCCACGTCCGCCACCTTTGGCAGCCACTGCCGTGGCCAGTAACAGGAGGACGGCCACTCGGACGACCAGTAAATGCAGCGAGGCCAAAAGGTGGTTGGAATTAAACATGATAGGGCGATTTGTAGGACAATGCGGTGTCAATGCCCACTCTTTATGTGACCACTGCTGGTCCCTTTCGGTCCTCTTTGCTGTTGTGTTGTTGTGGCAAACGAGAAGAAAAAATTGAAAAAAAATCGTCTTGCTCGTCTATCCGATTTACCAAAGAGTTAATAACTTCTCCTTTGCAACCATGTGCTTGTCAGTCGGGGACGAATCATTGAGTCACCATCATCGATGCATCAGTCTTGCTTGTACTGTATGATCATGATTCGATCATTCAATCCGCCTGGCTTGCTAATGTGGCTACCGGTATGTGCTAGCATTGACTACGTCTAGACTAGCCAAGCTTTGCCCTCCTCATCCCGGGTGAAAGAAGGCAGCCTGTTTATGCTTTGTGAAGGCGGGATGCTTGGCGGTGAAGGCCTCAATGCTATCTAAGTCTCTCGGTCTAATAGGGTACCGGTATACGCAGCATCACTCAAAAACACTCTTCGTTTAGTTTTCAATTTGCAATTGGAGCTACAAGATACATGCATGAGATTGCAGGGTTGTTTTCAAATGATTTATACTGCGCAGGCGCTGATCATTCCAAGAACACTGCAGGGCTTTAGCGAAAGAAGGAACGCATCGAACGAGCTTGAGTAGAATCTAATCATTAGGCAGCAGGTTCTGCCCGACCACCACCCCCATTAGATATCGTACTGGAATTTTGAGTGGGCTTCTTTCTTTGTTCTCGAAAAAGCCCCAAAGGCCCAACGGATTCGGTCGTCAAACGACAAGTAAGTGAACCCAAGACCCCGTTGTTTGGGCCAACTCTTCCAGCAATGTTGATTGGTAGCTACAGGGATTCTGTGCTTTCTTGGAGGAGGTTGTCGTCCATCTTTTTTGGTGCTGATCACGGGTGCCGCTGGCTAGAATTGTGCTTGGTACTTGTGTGGTTCACCGCTTTGATTGTGCTCCCTCCTGCTAGCTAGCAAGCCCAGTACATGTACCGTGAGGAGGCATCCTTGCTACGGTAGCTTCTGCGTTACGTTGCAACCGTGGGATCCTCCCAGCGTACCTCTCCCGTGTCTTGGTTCGAATAAAAGAGTTCCCCCGAGTCTGGATCCTCCATTGGAGTCCAAGCGGAGGACGTTGTTGTTGCCTCTTCTGCTGATTTGGACGGTGCTTTTATTATTGGACCTCTTCTCCTTTGCTTTGCAGCAGCGGCAGATTGTTGGGTTGGGCGGTTGTTGCTGTTTGCCACACTTCTTGCTGCGGTGGTAGAAGCAGATGGACCGCTCCTCCTGTTTGGTTGTGGTTTTTGTTGCAATCGTTTCACCATGAGCGTTTGCAATCCTTTATAACACGTTTGACAGAGTGCCGTGAGATTGCGTTGTCGCATCCACAACTGCGGTGCTATATCATAATCTTCGTCGGCCAATTGACACTGACACCGCGAACAATACGTCGTGGCGCGTTCCTTTTGCATTAGCTGTCTTTCGAATTCGGCCATATTTTGTAACAATTGTTTGGAAGCGCGTTCTTGTCGTTGTTGATAATGCGTATTCCGTCGTTCCACCGTGGCGGCTTGGGCCGCTTTGGGGTCAATCAGTGCTTGTTGAAAGGATTTACTTTGATTGAGAAATCCCGTTTCGTGTTCCAAGATTTGTCGATGGACTTGTTCGGCTTGAGTTTTATTATAATACGAGGATTGTTGTTGTTGTTGACTTTGAATGAGAGAAAAGAGGGTATTCCAATCGTCCTTGTCATTTTCGTTGTCATTGTTTGACTGTGGTACCTTGCCAGATTCGAGTTCTGCCTGCAGCAGACGTTCCAAAATGGCTTTGCGTCCATCGACACTATTCCAATCCTTATTATTGTTTTGTTGTAGCTGTGAATTGCTATTGGTGTCGTCGTCCAATGCGAGGGATCCATCTCCACGGATCAAATCTCGGGATCGTTCGTAGATATCCGGATCGAGATAAAAACCCTCGTTGTTGTTGGTGTCGTCGTCATTTTCTTCTCCTTGCTCGGAGGAGGAGGAAAAAAGTTTGGGTGCAATTGGCGTTGTCATTCTTGCTGTCGTGGGTATCTTGGTGTTATCCTTCTTGTCTTTGAAATAATCCGGCATTGAGAGCGCTTGCGAAAGTGGTTTTCCAGCGGCATTCTTGTCGAGTTGTTCCTTGAAGGGATTCAAATCTGGTAGGTCCATGCGGCCACTAGTACGTGGGAGGAAATTATTGGTGGTATCCTCACCCGGTGGTTTTCGTTGGGCTTGTAACAATTCTTGGAGATTTTCTTCCAATAGCTTCTTTTGGGCATTGATGCCATGGTCATCTTCTCGGTAAGCATCGTAGAGGGACGATGGTGTTTCTTTTCTTGGTCGCAGTAGTGCTACCCTGTGATTGATCCAAGCATGGCAATACTGCAGGATCAGCCCCAACAAGAAAAGCACATGTAGACTGAGTCTCACTCGAATCATCTTGGGAATACCGGTACCGGTACTGTGCTGTGAAAGAAAAATTCGAGAAAACAGCTGCTACCGGTATACCTCTTCCAGCCTGGAATGAGCGCCTCTTTCCCGACGGATATTATTTCACAGTCAACTAAGAGCTAGCTATTTGGTGAAGTAGTTACAGCAGTAGTTGTTTGTGGTCGGCCTTGTCTTTGTCTTGCGATCCGTCTCTGTTAAAATTGGTCGTTGTGGGTTGTGGGTTAATTGTGGACGTGGAGAGGAAAAGCACCTCTTCGAAAGTTTGGGTGGTGGCGACGGCTGATTGATTAGACAAACAACGCACACTCGCCCATTCAATCAGTCATGGATAGTATTTCTCGGTTGTATCTTCCAGAACCCCCTTCCTTTTTAGAACCATCTTGAGTCGAGTCGAGTCAGGTGGTTGTTATGGTACATGTACAGAAAGAGCGCAGTGGCACAAATGGATAATATGATCATAAGGTTTGAGTATCCGTGCATTTGGACTCTAGCTAGACGCACTTGTGGCGCTGGGGGAAACTACAGATTTGGTTGCAACCAAGCATCCTTGAAACAAGGTTCCGAGCGGCCAGAGATCACGCATCATTCGGGAGCAGAGTGGCGTCAAACCAGAGTCCAGTCCGCCGTGTATGTGAAGTCCATTCAATGAATGGATACGATAAACTCCATCCTTTAGAAGAGCAGCCAATAGAGAAAGTCTGGTTACATATCCCTTCCAGTTCTCGTGATGAACGGGAAAACTGTCGAACAAATAATATCCAAACTTATAGAATGGCGGAGGTGTATTCAATTCATGCAGTGCTCCTTATCAACTACCGCATGATAACGGCGAGGCAAGAAACACTTCTGGGGGCGCAGCGCGGGTATTGTCTGCACTACTACTGGCTAGCAACTGGAACTGTTTAATTACGTACTGTATTTACTTGGAAACTATAATCATACTTTCTAGAGAAAGGGAGGCATCCAAAGCTCAGCTGCGGTACAAAGCTTGCTGAACAAAAGCCCGCTAGAAAACAAACCACGGACAGGGTACAAGAGACTTCGAAAAGAAGAAACACCCTGCAAACGGAATGATGAATGTGGGTACCTGAGTTGACACTCACGCTCGGCTTTCCATTCCGGCTAACTGCTGGTTCAGAAACTGTTTGTATCCACAACAAGTTGCCCCGACACTAAAAAAAAAAACACCAAGTCGACGCAATACTTTCTTCATTGATCCTGGACTTCTTGCACTCATTTTCTAACTAAAACGAGCGCCCAAAGAAACCAGGGATAGTCATCATCTGACGAGCCAGCTCCCCTGCCTTGTTCTCGTCGTTGTTCTTGCAATGCGACAAAAAGGTGGCATAAACGGGATACTTTTTCTCATAGGGAGTAATGAACATGTCATGGACAACTCCATTGTGCTCTTTTCGCAAATCGCCCAACATCTCTTTGATGGTCTTTAAATCTGTGGTTTCGTCGCACTCGTCATATAGCAGCTGGTCCATACAAGGCAGGCAGAGCTTGCCTTTGGCGCCGCGGTACTTTCCGCCAGACGACTCGTCGATCAAGTAATACTTGGCGTCGGTAGTAAAGTCCTCTCGACACTCGTCACAACAATGGCGGTGTCGTCCTGCCACCTGGCGACAAATCCAATGATAGGAAGGATACACCGCGGTCACTGGGATTTTGCCGTATTTCAATTCTTCCTGGATGGTGCATCCACGGCGATTGTACACTTCTAGAGCTGCCAAAAAAGCCTCGCTGTTTTGAAATTTGTACTCGTAAACAGGCTCTTCTTCCTCTTCCGACTCCTCTTCCACCCATTCACCCATGATAGGATCCCAAGACCGTTCTCGTTGCTGTTCCTGGCTGTCGTCTTTGTTATCATCAATAACAACATGTTGGCGTTTGAAGATATTGTTGTTGTTATTCGACTCGTCGTCATCGTCGGCGGGCCTCTTCTTCGTCGCATTGGAGTCCATCTTGAGTGTCACAAACCTGTAGCTTTGCTGGGCTTGTAGTCTTTTAGTTTTGAGTGCTTTGCTATTGTGAGCTCGAAACTCGAAGGCTCATTATCCGAGACTCTCTGAGAGGATGCAGGTTTGGTTCAAAGGCCAGCTGTCTCCATATGCTTCATGGAATTCCCAGATGCTTCGTGGTTTGCTGTGCTCTAATAAATCAGTGTTCAAAAATGATTGCGCTTTCTCACAATTTTCGCGCCAAAACAGACGAAGACCTTCAGTCGTGGATAGTATCTTTCCAAACCGAACCGAAAACGACCCCAATTCGTTTCCGTGGCCTCAACGAAACCAACCCCCGTCGTTTCTTCTGTCCCAAACCTAGCTAGTGCTACGGTAGCTAGCCAGCCACTACATGGGACGATGACCAAGACAATGCTTTCATAATTCAGATACAGAGAGAAAAAGTAAACAGCCATGAATTTCCAAGGCCCCACTGCAACCGCCAACACAGTCATGAAAACCAAGAAAGACAACAACGTCATCACCAAACCGAAGTACCGAAATGATGGCTCCAACAATGACACTAGTAGCACTAAAGCAAAGTTCGAGTGTGGCACTCCAGATGTCACAGTCATTGTGGGAGGGAAACAATGTCAAGCATACAGTCACCACCTTCGATGTTGGAGCAGATACTTTGACATGGCCTTTCAAAGTGGCATGAAAGAGGCCAAGACCATGACCTTTGAGTTCCCTGATGACGATCCAAAAGAATGGGAGCTTTTATGGGCTGTGTTGGATCCTTTCTCTGATGAAAAGGTGAATGAAGACAATGTGGTTACACTCTTTCCATGGTTCCAAAAGCTATGCATCTCCCAAGGTGTTGATGCATGTGCCAATGTCTTGTTCCATATGCTGAAAAAGAGGATCTCGGCTATGTGGATCCGTACATGGGCAACCTCATCTGTTGACCATGCATCCGATGAATCTGTTGAAGCAAACATAGATTGTGTCCTCAAACTCTTGCCAATGAGTGTCCAATGCACTGACAAAAGAGCTGAACAAGTTTGTGGCCGCTACTTGAATTTTGTGGCCAAATCCAAACCTTGGGTCTTTCATGAGCAGCAGTTGAAACAGATATGCTCCCTCTTTTGTGAAGATGAAAACTGCAAAATTGCGCTATCAGAAGTTGTGGCAGAATTTCTACCAACTGATGTTGAAGGTTTTGAGGACACAAGGACAGTGGTGTTGAACAACCCAGTCTTGCTACTATCCTTCATGAAAATGAACAGGTACAAGAGTGCACTAGACAGAATTCCTTCCATTCTCTCAACCCTTGGAAATGACAGACCCGACGCACACTCTGCTTTCAAGAATGATGCTTTGTTAGGATCTGTTTTGATCACGAAGTAAGGACGGGAGGATAGGAACATTGAAGGGTGCCTGTTGTGCTGGGCTAAACGTACTAAAACTCCCACACACCCTCTGCTAGAACGATTCACTGCCGGTAGTCTAGAAGGCCCAGAATGTGAAGAAAGCTGAAGTAGTTATTCTCTAGCTAGCAATTTGTCATGTTGCCGTTTCATCGCACTGTGTTCATCATGTTCACAGGTCGAGAGTTTAGTGCATGCATGACACTAATTCGTGGAATTCAACTTGCATGAACATCCCAAGACAACACTATAAACTTCGGTCCAAGCTGGACACGATGGGACCTTGGCACATTAACTTAGGAATTACAAGTTCTATAATTAGATTTTTGAACTTAATCTTGACTTCAGGAGCGTTCCTCAATCGTGCATGTCCTTTAAATCCGACCCTAATTTTAGGGTCGGTTTGGGGAAACTCGACCCTAAATCCGACTGATTTAGGGTCGGTTTCGAAACCCGACACTAAATCGAAAGCCGTCCCTAAATTAGGGACGTTTTTTCAGAAACCGTCCCTATTTTTCAGAAACCGTCCCTATTTTTAGGGTCGGGTTTCAAACCCGACCCTAAAGGGAACCCGTCCCTAAATCCGTCCCAAATAATAGGGTCGGTTTTCGTTAAGACATGCACGATTGAGGAACGCTCCTGGTGAACTCTTGCTTGATGTCCTTTTGTTTGCTTTGTGCGCACTCTTTTTGCAGCGACACGTTGCATGTACATGTCTCATCCGAGCTTGGTATTTGAGATTATGACATAGGACATCCTGTCAAGATTGGTCGAAATCGGATGTCACCGAACGAAGCGTTGGATCCGTTCAACCCCGGTCAAGAGTGAGTTGCCTTCCACAGCTAGTAGCCATCACACCCAACACGTGGTCGACCGACCTACCGGCAGCAAGCTACCGTAGCTAGCTAGTAAACTGATGATTTTATATCGCTGCGAATGAATGATTCGATTCGATTGAATGATCAATCTAATCTACTACTAGTAGACTATCTCATCTAATCTGCGAAGCTGAGTTCCACGCTTCGCCTGGCCACGATCGCGGCGCGTCCACGCTCACGATGAGAAACCTCGAACTGACCATTCGCACGCAACAGAACACAACTCGTTCCATTCAAGGTTGTGGCTGGCTGACGCAGAAACGACATTCGCCATGGCTACTGAGCGTTCTTCCAATGGGCGCATGTGTAAGAGTAAGACTGAAGATGAAGTTATGCCCAAACCAAGATTCGAGTGTGGAGCTCCTGATGTCACAGTCATTGTGGGAGGGCAACAATTTCAGGAGTACAGTCACCACCTGCGATGTTGGAGTGGCTTCTTTGATGCAGCCTTTCGAAGTGGAATGAAAGAAGCCAGGACCATGCTGTTCAAGTTTCCTGACGATGATCCAAGAGAATGGGAGCTTGTATGGGCTGTTTTGCATCCATTTTCTGATGAACGAGTTAATGAAGACAATGTTGAAAAACTGTTTTCATGGTTCCAAAAACTCTGCATCTCCCAAGGTGTTGATGAATGTGCCAATGTCTTGTTTGCAATTCTGGAAAAGAGCACCTTGGCTCTTGGCTTCTTTTCAGGTATGGTGTTTTTCAAAAGTCCATTCAATTCAGCTGAAACAAAGATTGATTGTGTCCTCAGAATCTTACCAATGAGTGCCCAATGCACTGAAAAGAAAGCTGAAAAATGTTGCGTTGCCTACTTGAGACAGGTGGCAAAAGATATGCCTTCACTCTTCCATGAAAAGCAGTTGAAGAAGATGTGTTCCCTTTTCTATGAAGATAGCAATTGCAAAGCTGCTCTGTCAATGGTTGTGGAAAAATTTCTACCAACTGACATCCAAGCCCCGGAGGACAAGAATACTGTGTTGAACAATCGAGTATTGCTATTATCCTTTATGAAAGCCAAGTGTGAATCACACAGGTACAAAGGTGCACTAGACCGGATTCCTTCCATTCTCTCATCACTGGAAAGAGACACGCCCCTTGCTGCTTCCAAAACGCACTCCGCCTTCAAGAATGATGCAGTGCTGGGAGCCGCCGTGAACTTGCCGTAAACCAGAAGAGCCCGACTCCTGCGACGCCCAATCCAGCAACTGCAATAAAGGTTGTTCGTTTGTGCATTTGGCCCAGCGACTTCTGCAGCAACGGCAACTATTGTAGAAACCAAAGGCGTTTTAAGCCACTATTGCGTCCAACGTCAATAATGGCATTTGTCAGACGCGTGTAGCTACATCGTACCCACTCTACAAGTTGATGGGTTGCCTCGTGTTGATATTCTGACAGCCGGTTCAACTCTTGATCATCCTCGTACCGCACCCCCGAAATCTCAACCAGAAAGCAAGAAAGCGTACTTCGAGCGTAGCAGCTTTACTTTGTTCATGGCGCCCCATTCTGTATAGTAGCGGATCGCTTCTTCTATCTGACGAGAGGCTTCTGACGTCTCCACTGCAGCCTTCTGAGGCCTCTTGCCAGAAACGTGAAGGAGGAATTCGGCATGTCGTTCACATATCAATGCGGCGTCCTGCCTGAAACCACTCCGTGCTGCTAACGCTCGGGCCTTTTGGAACAGTGTATCTGTCTCGGCCGTTCGTTTGGTGAGCGCGAAGTGTTCTGCGTCAAGGAGCTTCGAGAAATGAGCCACGTTGACGAAGCCCTTTTCTGCCCAACGACGAACCATTTTTCGAAGTCGTACAGCTTCACGCTTGTAGCGGATCTTTCGGAGGCCGCTTGCTCTCCGCACCATTGCGTAAAGCGACACTGCCCGCATGACAGGACACACAGCGCCCAAAGAATAACCTGGCAGACGATGAATGATGGAGTCGCCGCGGGTCATGGCTAGTTCTGCACCAGCCTCGTGATCCCCGAAGAATGTGCATGCAATTTGTTTGTGAACGTCAAGAACCAAAAGGAGCATCTTGCCGACCTCGACGTTGGAGACAGAATCTCTCGTTTCCTGCTCGTCCATGACGCCCCCTGTTAGTGATGTCGTGTTTGTGGCCTTTTCATCGGAGAGGTTGGTCACGTGCTGTAGAAAGATTTGGAATTGCACCAAGTAAACCATTCGTTGCAATGATGCAACCTGCGGGATGTAGTTTTGGCATGATTCAATCAGCCGATCTAGGGTTGTTCTTCCGGAGAGGAAGTCTGTAATCAGTCCTTTCCACGCGCACATGGCTGCGCTATCGATGTCCCCAGTCTGCAAAACGAGCGGTTAGTAGTCATTGCAATCACGAGCAAACTTCTAGAACCCTTGTCCCATACCTGCAGTCCCCGTATGAACCCCAACTCGAACCTGGAGGACATGCCAGCTAACGGTTGCACCCAGCTATGGCACATTCCTTCTACTTGCCACGTAGCCTTTGCATAAACTGCCAACCCGTCGTCTCCAAGGCATTCAAGGGCAATCAAGGACGCATCTGCATGAGCTACTCCGTTCTTCCAATCTTCAAACAGAAAGCAGTTAACGAAACCAGGAAAAAGGATACCTTGAACCGATTCTTTGCAGAGACCATGTTGCAAGGTTAACTTTCGCATTCGCTCAAGAAGCAGCATCGACAGCGGCTCATCTCTTGCTGCGTAGCTGAGGATGGTTGCAATATCCAGGAGATTCATCACTGCCAAAAGCCTTTTGTCCTTCATGCGGGGCAGCCCTTCAAGTTGTTGAAGAGACAAGGGCTTCATCTTTTTGACTCGAAGAATCGCTCGCAGAGCAGCGGCAGCCTTTAGTGGGAGAATCGTAGGGAATTTGACACCAAGTTGCTGCAGAACGTCAAGGCAAATGGCAAGGGCTTCCTTGTTATTGCCAATCATTGCTTTGTAATTTGTCACGATTCTGTAGGCATGCATTTTATCCGGGATAGAGCACATTTCGCAGTCGAGAACATAATGGCAATATTCCTCAGCAACCTCCATCTTTCCAACATTGGAATTGGCCTCCGCTGCCAAGTTGTACAAATTCAACGTCAGGTCAAACGTAGTACCGGACCATTTGTGTTTTTCGTCCAGCCACGCAATACCTTTCGCAGCATACCGAGCGGCGCTGTGAAAGGCTGACATCTTCCTTGCCCTCTCGGCTGCCTGTAGATTGAGTTGTGCTAGCCGAACTCGAAAGATATCACCCAGTTCCTCGTCATCTTCCTGATCCTCCGTATGGTCCTGGTCAGAGTTGCCCATATCCATCATAGGCCCCTCCTTGACAAGGCGCTGCAGAAAAAGTGCCGTATTCCCCACAGAGTAGTGACCTACAGAACTTGTCGTATGATAGGACCGTTCTGTCAGTTCCGAGCGTCGACGAGATGGCAGTTTTTTGTCCAGTCGATCCATGACACCTTTCGCAAACTTGCTGTTCAGTAGATTGGTGACAACAAAGATGGATTCTTCCAGCTCCTGGCGTCTCAATTTGTGCAGAAGTACAGCCCCCACACAAACCTTGAGCTTTTCAAGTTTGGCACCCGAGACTAGATTCAAGGAGGCTTTTTGAATCTCGTCGTGACAAAATCGGAGTGAGCCCATTGTCGGTGTAGATGTGTCAACTCGTTCCAAAAACTTTTCTTCGACGGTCATTTCCAACAGGCCCACAAAGGAATCATCGCTGGAAGCGTTGTTCTCACTGTTGTCTGCTGCCTCCGTTTGTTGCTGACTTGACGACGACATTGTCTTTTTTCCCCGTGGCCGTAGCTCTTCCCACACCAATCGTAGCATTCTTGCTTCAAAGCAACTCCCCAGCAAGGCGGCAATGGGCAGCATACGCGTCATTTCATTGCCTCCGGATGATTTGGTGATCTTGTCCATGAGCAGACTGACCGTATTAGCGGTAGCCACGGTCTTTTCGAGAATCTCCCGGCTATCCCATGTCCATTGGAACGTCCCCAAATGAAACATGAGGAGTCCCTCGTCATGGAGCATCTCGAGAAAGGTCAACAAGAAGTAGACATTTCCTTGTGTCCGGGCATGACACGTTTCCGCCAGATCCATGGTAGTAGCGACATCGTCCACATTCAACAATACCATTACAATGCTGTTGACCGACGCCGCGTTGAGATTCCCAATTGGCATGTCCGTGATGTGCAACCCGCCAATGTCGTTTCCTCGTTTGGCATGCTGTCGACAGATTTCCATAGTCTTGGCCCACGGATGGTGCTCTTTGACTTCATTGGAGCGAAATAAGGCAATAATGACAAGATTTTCAATCTTTGAATCGGACAAAATGGACTGCAGCAGTTCCAAGGAAACCGTGTCGGCCCATTGCAGGTCATCCCAGACAATGCAAAGCATCAAATGCTTGGTGACAACACGGAGGAATTTCCGGACCGCCAGGTACAAAATGGCCCGGGTATCTCCACCGTTTGTCGAACGACGGGACTTTGATGTTTGATTCGAAGCCTCGCCGCCATGGCTCATGCTGTCATCTGACACATGACTGATGGTGGCAATGCTTTCGTGAAAGATGGAGGCTCTGCTTTCGTGGAAGATGGAGGCTCTGCTTTCGTGGTGATTGTTGCTGGATTGCGGAGAAACTAATAACTCAATTTCTGGCATGATATCTTCCAGAAACGTGATATCTGTGCTGGTCAGGACTTGAGATAATTCTTTGCAAAGGGATGCCATTGGATGGTCAATTTCTTCTTGGGTATCACTCTCGGAAGTCAATTCCTGGATTGCTGTGTTTGTGGCGGTATTATTTTTTCTCCGCTGGATATCTCTGCAAATTCTGCCAAAGGCATTGGAGACAGCGGCAAAGGGATCTGCATTGTTCTTATCACCACCAGCACTACCTTCCCCTGAAGAGACAGAAGATGAGCAGCCACCTCCCGATAGATCGAGATAATCGAATTTGGACAAGACAAACAATCCACCCTTATTGCTCTTTCTCTCCACCAATGGCTGTATAGAAGCTGCGAGCGTGGTCTTGCCACTGCCCGAGTACCCACTGAGTAACACCAATTCCCGCTGCACCTTTTGATCCCAAACTTCTTGCAGTCGTTCCCTGAGCACTTCGTATTCCCCATCTCGTCCCACGGGTATCACGCTCTCTTCTAATCGATCAAACCGCAGCTTGTTCATCGTAAACTGCTTCACATTCTCATTGTCTGACAAGCGCTGATGCAACGCCGTGCTGGCTTTGGTAGTCTGCACGAAATCAAGAAATTCATCCTGCAGACTGCTCCGTCGCAAGCTCTCTTGACGATTCCCCGGTGGCGCCACCAAGGGAGCACTCGCGCTTCCTCCTTCGGACAAGGTGGACAAGGGAAATGGAGATGACCCACCTGCCCCATTGGTTATAGCATCCTCGGACCTTCGACGCATGCTTCCTTATACTAGACTACCTGTAGTAGACGGGCAAGCTACCAGAACTGCTAGACTACTAGTACTACTAGTATGGCATTTGGAACAAGGAAAAAACTGATTGGTGCCTGTGCGTGTTGGCAAAACAGTGGCGACGCACCTCCCGACGTGGCACGAAAGTCTGTCGACACGTCGACACTGCCAGCTGACCAATTTAAATAAATTTACCCACGGAGTGCCGTCAATACGTGACAGTAGGGTACCACGGATTGCCGTCATTATTACAGCTACCACGTACCATGGTACCGATCATACCGATACGACTGCATCGTACGTATACCGTACATCGTACATGTACCTAGTACGGATGCAGCCAGAGACCGGACGCGCTGGTCATGCATCTCAGGTGCGTTTTGAGCTCACATCCTCAGACCTTTTGGCATGCTTGTTGCTCGACGACATTTGCTCGGCCGCACGTCTCTTGGTACCCGGCGCAAATGTATCACGAAGAATGGACGCGAATCTCACCTTTTGGGACAATTGGTCACAAGTGGAAAAATACTCCTCAAGTTTGGCTCTTGCATCTTTTTCTTCGTCTTCGCTCGAAAACTCCCTCGACACCATCAACTGATCAATTAGTCTCTTTTCTTCCTGATCCATCAGCTGTTTCCTCGTCTCGTCCGAAAAATCTAACTCAGGATCATAACCAGGAGCGTCCTCATTGGTAGGGTCGTGATAGAACTTGTCGGTGGGTCGAAGATTCTTTGTGATCTTTCGGATCCTGTACTCAAGCCAGGAAACACATTCGAGATTCTCAAATTCCTCCTTCGTCTCGATGGCCTTCTCCTTTATCATTTTGTTACACAAATCATCCTGATTTCTGCTCGACGGGGGCCATTGATACCCCATCCAAATGCATTTGATCGACTCGAAGTCGATAGTTCCCATGGAGGCAAAGACAAGTAAAATGAAGTCGAAATCACTGCAAATCGCATCCTTGAAGAACAGGTCTGTCTTGTTTGACTTTGCCCCGCACAAAAAGCTTTTGAGAAGTCGGATGGTTGCCCTTGTTAGGTTTCGGTCAACAATGCAATCCAGACGCAATCTTTCGTTGTCATAGCCATTGGCACAGATCACCGTCCATTTCCTTTCAGCCTCAAACAGCTGCATAACGCCATCAGCTTCAAAGTTCAGTAGCTTGTATGACCACTCTACTCTGAAACTCATTGTGCGCATGGAAGGGCGCCGGTAATAATAGTGTTCCAGAGAAACAGCACGTGGGATGGCATAAGGAGACCAAACAAGACCTTGGAAAGTGCCCGTCATCAGCCTATCGCTAGAAGAGTACGCATCCCATGTCAGGTCCTTTGCGGATAGGCTTGTTTGCCATTTCCATGGAGCGTCCTCGCCAAAGATATTGGTGGACATATCTTCCAGCTTGTCTCTCAATTCCTCCAGGAGGCCCTCCAGGAGGCCCTCCAGTGTCCCCTCATCATCACTGTCGTCGAGGTCGCTTTCTTCTCGGTCTTCCACTTCTGCCTTGCGAGCGAACCCTTTCTTACGGAGCAGGTAGTATCGTTCCGATGCTTCCTCCGTTTGTTCCACAACTTTTTCGTTCCACGAGAGAGGAAGAGGCCTGAGATCAAACTCCTGAATGCACCTTTCTTTCCAAGTCTGTGCTTTGGCTTCCATTCTCCAAGTCTATCCTCACATGCATGGGCACTGGCCCTATTCATCACTTCTTCGATGATCGGAGGTCGGAGGATGCATGCAAATAAATACTAAATAGATACGTTAAGGAGCGAGGGGGGCGAGGCTAGGCAAAGCAGTGGCTGGGTGGTGGTGGTGTGGGGGGCATACGGGGAGAGCAATGAGGGACGCGAGCAGGGCAAAACAAGGGGGGCAGGGAAGGGGGGTGCATGGAGGAAAACCAGAAGGACAAGGGAGCAAAATTAGCGGAAGAGTGCAAGTGCACATCGGCATCCCAGAGAGAACGACGGTAGCTCATTGTGCCAGCAGGGACACGAGAGCCACGCATGCAGAGGTGGCGGGCCCGAAGAATAGCTAGGCTGAGCCGAGCATTAACCGCACAACCAACACAACAATGACACCGATACCTGGTATCAGGTACTAGTACCGCTACGGTGTAGCATCTCAGCAAAGCTGCAGAAACATTCGTTTTTCGGGGGATTCTAATTACTTTCTAGTGCACGTTCAGGTTCCCACAGCACCAGGCATGCACTCGTTCAGCAAACAAAGAGTAAACAATGAGGGGTTGAGAACCCGACCATTTCAGGATCCAGAGCCACCCTACATCCACAGCCTTGACCATGAACGACGAAACCAAAGAGAAGGTGCACAACGACGTCTGCACGCCTTGACCATGAACGACGAAACCAAAGAGAAGGTGCACAACGACGTCTGCACGACAACCAACAAAGCTGCATTGGAGAATCTTGGCATGACTCCTATTACCGAGACAGCATTGGAAATGGGTCTACCCAACGAAAAAGCAGCTCAAGAAACCTCCAAGAGCAATTTTGGCGCTAGTGCTACTACGGATACAGGTACCGGTAGCACCATGAAACTTTCTGGTGCAACGAATAGAATTGGTACCGGCGTTGCTTCAATGCGCAGACCGGAAGAATCCGAGGAAGGCAAGCCTGCCAAACAAACCGCCAGAGGCCCTACTAGCGTCACCAACAATGTGGCCTTGGGCAGCAAAAAAGCTGAAGCTAAGTCTTCCCAATGGACACGAACAGAGAACGCCGGAAACAGTTGTGATGGAAGCCACGCTGATTCTGCTTTGACTGCCCTTACTGGCATGGCCGCCAGGTTTGATGACACCCGAGGCAGTGGTCAACTATCCTTCTTTCCCAAAGAAATTCATGCACAATCGAAAGGACTATTGGCAGAAAACCAAACAGAAGACGCAAAAGTGCAATCAAATCACAATGCGAAAGAGAACGTCATTGATTCTACATTTTCAGCTCTTTCTGCTGCGGCAGCTAGGCTCGATGGCACTCATGAATGCAGTGGCCATCTTTCATTTTTTCGCAAGAAATCAGCTGTTCAACAACCCAGTGAGACTATTCCAATCATGGGAGAAACAGCCAGCAGCAGAATGCAAGATCTCCATCAAATGCAGCAACCTGGGGAAGCCACTGCGACCTGCAACCGTTTATTGGCAACCCAACCGCCACCCCAGCCTGGAGCATACAGGAATACTCCTGGAGAATCCTTGCAGCACGTACAGTGTCTCAACTATGACCTACTGAGAGCTGCCGTTGACCATCCTCCTTCTGCTGCCACATTTTTGACACCCACGCAACCAGACGTTGGCCAAGTGCATAATCCAACCCCACCTCAACCCTCTGCTGATGCAGACAATGAGCTGGCTGTGGCAAACTTGGTTGCTGAAGAGTCGGTGGAACAAGTCAGACAATCGGCCACCCCATTTGTAGATCAGCTTCGGCAGAGAGAGCAGAAGAAGAAGAGGCTGAGAGAGTTGCTTATTCTGCTCATGCTGATACTGCTCATTGGGGGAGCTATTGCTGTTGGCACAGTCATCGGAACCCAGAAACAAAAAGCACTGTTGGTATCGGTCAATTCCCCAACAGCTACACCTACTATCTATAGATCCATGGAACCTTCTGGGGTACCATCATCTTCCCCAACTGGAGTTCTGGACTTGCTACTGCATGGTTTGCCCAATTACTCAGTGGCTAGCATCAACAATGGCAGCAAAACTCCTCAGTGGAAAGCATGGCAATGGTTGGCCAATCATGAAAACGTTTCCAAGCTGTCAGAGTGGAGGAAGGAGCAGTTGTTTCCTCTAGCCACATTTTTCTATGCATTTGAAGGAGAAGGGTGGCCAACATATGTTCAAGAGAGGTGGATGGATGATGCAAAGGAGGAGTGTGATTGGTTCTCCAGTGGATTTGGCTTCTTTAATTCAGATGGGAGTTATGTGGAATGGCCGGATCAAGTGGGGCCCTGCAACTCCCAGGAACAATTTACTTCTCTTTACATTGAAGAGCTGCAGCTATCTGATCATTTGCCATTTGTTCCAAATGAGATTATCATGCTAACCTCCTTGGTGCAACTTCGGTTGGGTCTGAATCAGATTGGTATCCCAGTTTCATCCCTGTTGCCAAAACTGTTCTACAAGATGACTGCCTTGACCTATTTGGCACTTGGAAAGAATGAATTGACCGGCCAACTTCCTTCATTACTTGGACAGTTGGCTGCTTTGGAATTCTTGGAGTTGAATAAGAATCAGTTCACTGGCCAAATCCCCTGTGGACTGGAAGTGTTGACTGCTTTGAAACGATTAGATTTGGGTGGGAATCACTTGACAGGCCCAATCTCTTCCAAGCTTGGACACCTGACTGCTCTGGGGGAGTTGTCCTTGAATGGCAACCAGTTCACTGGCCTGATTCCTACAGAGCTTGAATCTCTGACTGGTTTGTGGTCATTACAGCTTGATAGGAATGAGTTGACAAGTGAACTTCCATCTGAGCTTGGGAGTCTGATTTCTTTGAAATACTTGGAAGTTGGTGAAAATATGCTGACTGGGCCAATTCCTTCAGAGCTTGGACAGCTTTTTGCATTGAAAGTCTTGGAGTTACATGAGAATCAAGTGAGTGGGAAAATGACATCAGAGCTTGGACAGTTGACTGGTTTGAAATGGTGTTGGTTGCATAGAAATCTTATTTCGGGCAACATCACTACTGAGCTTGGACAACTGACTCGTTTAAGAGAATTGAAGTTGGGTGAGAATCAGCTGTCCCACCAAATCCCATCAGAACTCGGACAGCTGGCAGCTTTGAAATGTTTGCAGTTGCACGACAATGAGTTGACTGGCCAGATACCTTCTGATCTAGGGAAACTTGCTGAGTTGGTGCAGTTGCGATTGGATGGAAACCAGTTGGTTGGCCAAATTCCTTCCATGTTTGGAGAACTGGAAAGTGTAACTGAGTTGCACTTGGATGGAAATCAGTTGACTGGCAAACTTCCCTATGAGCTCCAGGACCTGAGTGCCTTGGGTTTTCTGAATGTATCAGGCAACTTTGGCTTGTCTGGCTCTATACCGGATAAGTTATGCTTTTTGCAGGATGCATCTTGTACATACTATGGCCCTGAGTGGGAAATCAGGCCCTGCTTTCTTGGTTTTGATTGTACCTCAAGGCTGTGTGGTTGTGATTGTGCCTGTTCCTATGCTTGATGGCAGGTAACCAGAGTTATTAGATTGTGTAACAGCTTTGAAAGGAATACATCATGAAACGGTTTCATCTATTATCTCACTTTTAGGATTTGGCGGCAACACGCTTTTCGTCACAACATCCAAGTTCCCAATCTTGGTTGGACTTCGATTGGCGTGTCTGTCTTGTACCGGTAGGTTCGAGCCATGTTCTGCCAGCTTCTGGAGATGAGTACGATACAAAACAAGCCCACAAGGCTCGAAGGCATGCAACCCAGAAGTGCCTAGAATTGTTCATCCATGTGCACGATGCGGTGATTTGTCCTTCTGAAGGGTACCAAGGCTCCCCCTGTGACATCTGATCTAATGAGTGTGACGGTGGTTCCCATGATTCTGTTTCTGGTGAGGGTTGACAGCTGGCTGGGATGCCCTCTTGTCGGACATGGATGCCTTGCAAGAAGTGGAAAGGCTTGTCCAGTGGCTGAAAGCACAGGCAGCACTGTCTCCAGGGAAACCCAGCCAGCAAGACAGGGACAAGATTCATCCACTCTCCCAAAGGAGTGGGCCCCTTCTTTTCAAAGCACAGGCAACAGCTCGACTTTTTGAGGTGGGGTTTCCAAGGAAACGTGCATCATCTTTTGAGTCATCCAGAAAACATTACGATTTCTAGCAGCGACGAGACGAGCAAGGGTATCAGGATGGACTCTTAGAAATGCTTTGAGAAGGTTTAGTAGCGTGCCTTCTAATATAAACTATGAGTGCGTCTGGTGGCGTCATGCTGATTTCGCCACACCCGAGTTTTGTCGTTTGGGTGGGAGACCTGTTGCAAGCACTGGCAAACCCGACTCTGATGAGTTCTTTGTTCTATCTGGCGTGCTGCGGATGGCAAGCAGGGACTGGCTCAATGACTGGCGCATCCCTTCGACTGACGGCAAGTTCGACAAGTACCATACAGGCCCAGCTGGCTTTGTGTCGCCCCTTGTGTCGCATACAATCTTGCTGTCGCGCTTTTTCTCGTCGGAAGTCAAGCACTCAACGACCACGAGTTTGTCGCATTGTTCAACGCCACTGCGTGCACCAGGTTGGCAAGGACACAGAATCTGTAAGCGCCGAAAACTTTGTAATGACGGACACGAACTGTCGAAGCTGTATCTCTACTTACCGCAACTGCTTTCGCGCTTCTGAGCTCAAGGCATCATCCGAGTTGCCGGATTCTACCACCACGACCATGTCGAAGTCTTCTGCATCGTCGACGAGATAGCTGGAACGTGAAACTATCGTCCATCGCTGTTGTGCGAAAAGGAAGAGATGGAAACGTTTGATGATCAGTGAGTCTTCACGGCAGAGCAGCCAAATCATGCTCCACACGAGTCGGGGGTACCTTTTCTGAAACCTCCTTTGTCGTGAAATGCGGAGACGCGACACGGTGCAGTTGTTCTGTGAGCAAGCTAGAAACACTCGCATCTGGCGACAAGATCAGGACCTTCCAACCCGCCGGAGGCGCCAACTTGTTCTGCAGGGATTCAATGAGAGTGGTGTCACTGGGCAAGGGCTTTAGAAAGAACAAATCAGCCCCGGCGTGAAGGTGCTCCACTTGCTTGTCATTACCCGAGATGCCCATGATCAATGCATCGCTGTGCAGTCGACACCGAAGCTTTCTGATGGTTTCATCGCCATTCATCTCGTTTATGGCCATGAAATGGTCCATCGTGATGACATCGTACTGGTGTTTTGATGCTTCTACCAATGCCTCTTCCCCGCTAGCAACTTCCGTGACTGTAGCTCCCGGGAAAAGGCGGGAGAAACGTCGCTTCAGGAACTTGCGTCCCATCTTTTCGTCGTCAACAATCAGAAACCTGTACTGACCCCGATAGTAGCTCTTCTTCTGGATCGGTGACTTGCGGACAGGCGATTTTGCCACTGACATGTTTGACACGCCCACTGTGGAAGACGTCGACATGGTTACGGCAGTCAAGGCAGTGTTTGCCGTGGCGAATGATGAAATCGAAGAAGACAAGATTGTGGAATGGGAAGATCGTCTAGAGTGGATGGAATCGGAAGAGATCCCTTGCAACGATTGACACATACCAAACAGATTGTACTCGGGCGATGCCGTTTGGGTGGACGGAGGAGGACCTGTGGTCGCCAGGGTGGGTTTCACTTTGGAACGCTGGGTCTCGTCCATTTCCAATGTCGATTGTGATGATGCCAATATGGCTGATGTCAGCGAAGAACTTGGAGGGGTTCGTTGCATTGTGGATGATGCTCGTTTCTGTTGGGCTGCTGGTGTTGTTGGAGATGCCACGGAAGCTGTATGAATCGGCACTTCTACAATGAACTCAGCCCCCGGATGCCCAGCAATCCCGCTGTGATAGTCGGCGTTCAAACGAATGTTGCCCCCCATGGCCTTGAGGAGAGCCTGACACAGGCATAACCCAATGCCCGTTCCATTACGGGACGTACCCAGCTGTTCCCATCGTGTAAACAGCGTATCAATGTCACCCGAATCCACACCACACCCACTGTCTCGGACATGAAATGCAAACACCGAATCCTGCACTTGCAAATCCACTTCCACAAAGCCTTGGCTAGTGAAATGAAATGCGTTGGCAATCAGATTCGTCAGGATTTGTCGCAGTCGGAGCTTGTCCACATTGGCCACAATAGTATCATCCAACCCAGCAGAACTGGCAGAAGAATGCATCGTGCTGCATTCACTCTCGTGCTCGCTGGCGTCTTCCAAGTCCAGAAAGCTCATGCTTGCGTGATGAAGGGCGGTCTCGCCAAGGATCCTCAAGGATGGCGATAGTCGTAGTTTGACAGGATTCTTGGGCCGTAACCGCCTCATCATGCGATACGTGGGCAACAGAATATCATTCTGCACGTTGCACGGTGTGTTGACAACGGGCATTTGCCCCTGCGCACACTGATCGAGGTCCATCATGTTGTTGAGCAAATCCACCACGTAAGTGATGGATTCGGTCATGACTTGATGGCACTCGGCAGCACTGTACCCATCATCGGCATTATCATCGTCATGTTTGGCGGCGCCAACTTGGTGCTGCTCCTCGTGAGGAAACAGTTCTTGGAGTGTCTGCAGTGCTTCCATGGTGACGGAGAGTGGATTCTTGATTTCGTGATGCAGCCATTCTGTCAGGCCGCGTTCGGCTTGTACCAATTGTATGGCTGCATCCGACTGAAGTTGGGCTTCTTGTACTACTGCGAGGGCCTGCTGCGGAGGTTGTTGTGGCACGGTGGTTGCCACCTCCATGGCAACGCCATCCCAAACAATCACCCCGCCCTCATGCCGTTGTGGCCGTCCTTGGAATTGCACGGGAACGACTTGACCACCCGTTCGCCGTCTCATTCGTACTTGTGTTCGCAATACTGTAAGGTCATGCATGGACTGGATCAGTGCCGCCGAGAACATGGATACATCATCGTCGTGTATCAGGTTGACAATGGAGCTTGCGTCGTTCATGGCTTCTTGTGGAGATACCCCCATGAGTTCCCAGCAGTAATCACTGACATAGAGAAATGTCGACTCCCCCGTCTTGGGATCGACTTGCCATTGGTACATGACGGCTGGAATGTCGTTCATCATGTTTAATGGCAGTGTCCATCTTGTGGGAGTGGTAGCATTGGTGCTTGTTGCGCTGCTTTGTTCGTCTTCAGACGCCATGGTCCAGCAGATAATAAAGAATGTAGATGGCTAGGTAGTAGGTAGTAGTACTACGACAACCAGATAAAGGAAACGAGCAGCACAAGTGTGAGCTTCAGAACCAAGCGACGCTGCGGTCAAATATCCCTTCCTCCTGTGACCACAGCCAATACCTCCTGCTAGCTAGCTAGCTAGAACTCAGGCTAACAAAACGTTCCTACATGGACAAACACATGTCTTTCTTACCTGATGAGAGAGAAGCGGCGCCGAAACTCTGAAGGGTATCCAACTGTGCGGACAGGGGAGACTTCGAAGAGACGATTGTTGCGGTGCTACTACCGTCAGTGCTAAGGGATGATCAGGTGTTTCCAAGGTGGAGGCCGATGGATCTATGGATGCTTGTATTGTGCAGCAACAAACAGGATTATTTGGTACACAGACAATTTCTTTGAATAGAGCAAGGTTGAAGAGAGTATTGACAATCTCAAAGACACAGCCTTTTGGGAGATAGAGGACTCGTGAGTTTGTTTCTTCTCATAGGCTCTTGCTGAGATGTTGTGGTCTCAAACAAACCTTTGAGGCAACTCCTTCCTAAACGAAAGGAAACACGATCTTAGGTGCCTTGCTTGAAGATGGTAAGGGAACAACCACAGCACAAGCACACCCGTAACAATACGAATCGGATGCCGCTACAGAACCACTAGACAGCATCCACTACATGTACTACGGTAGCTAGCCAGCATGCAGAGAAGTTTGCTGTGGTTGCTTTTGCGCCGACCGTGGTCTAGTTCGGTACCGGAAGTATTCGTGGTTTTGCGGCAAAAAGGTCTGCTGGTTGAGCTGTTGAGCTGCTAGGTTTTTCGACTCCCAACTCCCAACCCGTAACCCGTGTTGAGTCAACTGGAGCTCGCAAGAGAGTTGCGTGAACTTCTAGGACATCTTGGTGAACAAGGAACACGAGGGAATCGATTAACTCTTCATTTGCAGTTAATCTTGAGATGTTAATTATCAAAAGACGCTTCAGACATGATGGTTGAAGGGCAAGACACCTTGAATTTTCACGTCTCTTGATAACATACATCGTGGCAACATAGCATGGAGGATGTTGGACCCTCTTGCCCTCTTGACAATAATTCTAGCACTCCATGTACGATGTACGGTACTTATTATAGTATTATAGTACTCAGATTATCCTTTCTTTACTAGCTAGTACTAGCTAGACTCAGCTTCCTTATGCCCCGCTTGACATTTCGTACTGACCAGTGGCTAGATAGTGGGACTTTGCTTTCTGCCGAATAGATCTCTTGGAAGCTACAGGAACCGAAGGCATTCACAAGCCGCTAGCTCTGGAGCTCTGGCAACTGGCAACCATGGTGGTGGTAGTCTAGCTACTAGCACAACAGCACAACAGCTGCACAACCATCATCTTGGCTTGCTGTCTTGAACGCTTGAACACCTTGACACTGCACCGAGCTCTTCACCGGAACAACAGCAGGGGTGGCGTGAAGGAGATAGGGTTGCTGGTCTAACTTCAACAATGTTGCCTTGATTGGAGACAGCACAGGAGACGCAGTAACATTAACGAAAAGAACTTCATACTTGAACTCAGCACCAGGACTTTCACCATCGCTGTTTGGCCTCTGTCTGAAGTCTGACGCACGCAGGTGTCTATCTGCAGGACCTGTGGAGAAATTTGACCCAAGAATGTGAAGCAACTCTTCTAAAAAGCCGTTGCCTGTCATCAAGAGGCTAGAACAACAGCCAAATAAATCATCTCCAAGTCATCACATAGAAAACTACTGTAGCATAAAGGTAGATCTAGTAAATACATGTACAGCGTACTCGAGTACTCAATATCTTTTAGACATACTAATATTCAATTTTGCATCTCAACAGCGCACAGCTCCACCTCCCAAGCTACCGTACCACTGGCAGATAATCATCGCCTATCGCCTGCAAACCTGTCGTTGTCAGCTACTGGTAACCTCAACCACAAGTACAATGTCATGATGTCATGTACTTCCAGTAGCAGCTCTGATGACACATACATACAGCTCACATACTCTAGACTACAATGTCATACAATGTATGTCATGTACTAGTACATTTATTTTTTCTTGCAGGCTGAATTTACGAGGTAAGAAAAAGGGAAAAGAAGCGGGTCCTTTCACGTGCTTTCTACAAGACAGTTGCACTTGGCTTACAAGAACACAAGAGTCATGGCTCAACACATGAAATAACGGTTGCGTCTGAGGTAAAAAGTTGGTCGTGATGCTTCGGTTGAAGCATCATTATTGTAACAATGTCATTGTGACATTTTTTGCTCTAATTTGCCTGTCGAATCATACTCCATTTTCAAAAAACTATGTATACATACATTAACTGTACGTGTTACATGTAAAACTACACCAATTGTTCCGAAACCAATTTAAACCATTAACTACGATGTACCATTGCCAATTTGCCACTCACTCTTCTGATTCTGTCTACTACTGTAGCTAGTTTCAGCTTCAATGAACATCAGATGTTCATTGAAGCTGAATCTTGCAACAGCGAAAGTAGCATGTTAATTCATTTTATATGTCGCCTTCGGCCTATTCTGATTGGAAGATCTATGCCCCAATATCAATATCACCCTGCAGAGCGGCAACCACATACCGGGACAATTAATTCAAGAGCGCTCTCTCTTACGTCTTATGATAGGTGGCCCCCAACACGTCCAATACCGCAACAATGCAACATGATAAGCTCAGGATACCCCAGTTCAGTGACAAAGTAAGTGACAACCAACAACAGAGAACAGGTGAGTTCAAGTTCACTTCTTATTAGTTATGATGGATCCGCCCTCCTTCTCCTTCTTCTCCATGGGATTCTTGTCTCTGTTGGCTTAGCTGCGGGACAGCCGGATACAGGAGCTACAGGTACTACCGGTACATACAAACAAAAAATGAGCCCTCTGCAAAACCGTTTGTTTGGGCTCTCAGGACGTCACTGATGAGAAAGCAGCCTCCCCGCCTTGATGGAGAACAGAACATTACCGGTACAAGTGTACAAGTACAGGTTCACCAGGTTCAGGCTTCCAAGGCCGCGGAGAACAAGTGGGCAACAGTCTACGCAGTCTTTTTGCTGGTTGATTCAAGGTTCTACTAGTTGTACTGTAGACTAGGTTTGTCTTATCCCCGATGATCAGCTACTCGAGACTCGAGTAATTTAAGTACTTCCTCGACATCTATGTCATCTGTCTATGCGGCCTCCACCTCAGCGCACTGTTTTAATATTCGTGTTCACTGTTCCAGTGGGAGGTTCACTTGAGGCAAAGGCAGGCTCACCACAAGCCTGCTGCATAAAAATTGTCCCTAAACGTCACTTTTGGGAGCAGGCAATGTTGGTCTCTTGGGCACACCGGCCTCGTCAAGCCTTTGGTGAGCAGTGGCGACTGCCTTTGAAAACGGGCCTTCTCCGCCGGTGATCAGTGTTGATGACTCATGCCGCTGTCCTGCCCGAGTAGGTTTCCCCGGTGGCAATGCTGCGTGTGCCTCCAGCCTTTGAACCAGCCTCTCCAATTCTTGAAAGTCGTTCAAATCTGAAACAAGGCTGTCACAATTATCATCCTTCACTAGGAACAGGAACAAGGGAATCACTATGGCATCAACAAGATCAGATGCCAGGCGGGGTGCCACAGAATGGGGATCAATCCGGTACCCTTCAGAAGGGCAGAGTACAGCATTGTGCACATCCGTAAGCAAATCCAGGCGAGTCTGGGTTGCAACCTTTTTAGCTTCCTGGGCTTTTTGTGTGGCCTGTTCCAACAATGCAGGAAGGCTATCATCGGTTCCATTTCGCGCAAGCTCCAGGAGACGATGCTCCTCGACAACAGCTTGGGCAAAGACAAGGATAGCCTGGGCAAATGCAGCGAGCTTTTCTGTCAGCTGGAACTCTGTTTTGGCTGGATAGGTATATGACACAGCCAACACGAGAGCCGCGGCTGACAAAGTCCACATGCACCGATAAAAGATAGTCACACCCATGGATGCCCCCACACCCACAGTAGTACAAAATACCCAACTTGTTACAAAAAAGGTAAACATGGCATAGTTCGCTGGCAAAAAGATGCAGACTGCGTAGGTATTGAGCCCCAGGAGTAGAATGAGTGCTTGCGGATGTGCAAACAATGGAGATATAGCAGCACCCAGTCCAATTCCACACAGTGTCCCCAATGTTCGATGTGCCACCTTTTCGTATGTTGCCCCCTGCGTGGGTCCCATGATCAAGGCTACCGTCATTGGGAACCAATGTCCTGATGTTCCTCGCGGTGCCAGTACTTCTGGCAAGGTTGCCAATGTAAATGCCACGGCGAAACGGATGGCATATCCTCGAATGGCCCAATCCTTGTCGTCCACCAGTTTGGGGAGCTGAAACACCGCGCAGATTCGTTTTGGCAACGTAAACACGGACGAATGGGGAGGCCACTGCTTATTGGTATCGAGTGCAATTTGGACGGAAGCATCCACCTGTGCCTGCAGAAATGTCAACAAGGGATGCACCCATTTCTTGGCAAGGCTGGACGATGCCCCTTCACTACCAGCTCGATGATTACTGAAAGCAGCGGCTGCTCGGTCCAGCTCCTCTTTTCTCGATATGACTCGTTTCCTGATACAAGGAACATATCGGACCGACCACGGGAACTGAAAGGCCAGTCCCAAATCTTGAATCACTCTGGCCAGAATATGAAAATAAGTGTCGACGAGGCTGTCCTCTTCTTCCCATTGCTGCTGTTGTTCACTTTGGGATGTTGTTGTTGTTTTCTGTGATGCTGGAGTGTTGTTATCATCATGGGTTGCTGGCGATAGTTCTAGCGCTAATTGTTGTTTTTGCTGCCGTTCTTGTCGTACCATTTCATATCCATTGGACAAACACAAGGATGCAGTTCGTATGGCATCCACATGTTCCATAATTTGGAGCAGCCATGCTTTGGCGTTTGGGTCCTCCGTCGTGTCTTGTTGTATAAAATCCAGCGTGCTGGAGAACGACAATGTCACATTGGGCAAGCGAGCGGCATGACCCGTGTGCCCAAAGGTTCCCCATTGTGCTTTCCACTGTGCTAGATTGGAACCAAAGCCATGCCAGACTTTGAACAAGGACGTTCGAATGGCATCACGATTGCCCACCAGTTCGGGCAAGAGGGCTGCCAGCAAGGAGCAAGATCCTCCAAAAAAGGTCCACAACAAGGCATTGGATATCCCCCCATAGCCATCGGTATTGCGATGAACGGATCCTTGAATGGCAAAGAGGGCGGCACCCAATTTCATGGAGAGAATAAACGCGGCGTTACCAAAAATGGGAGCACAACCCGTCAAAAATGCCACACCAAAGGCCGCAATCAGAGTCCCCGGTATGGATGTGTACGTGAGGGAAGGAATCAAGGCTCCCATGACCACCACTGTGATCAATGTCAATCCCATGGAATGCAATCGATTGGTCAAGGATCCATTGGCATCCGTCAAACCCACGTAGAGACATCCCAGCTGAAAGGCGGTGGTATTGGCATTCCCAATTCCAAAAATGATCCAATCGGTCATGATAATAATGGCTGTTCTCATTCCAGGAATCAAGGCAATCTGGGTTTGGTCCACTTCCAGCAGGGATCGTAGAAAGGCATGGAATTGAGCTTTTCGGGGGCTGGTTTGGGTAGTAGTAGCAGCGGTGGTTGTCGTAGTGTCTGGCAATGATGATTCTGTGGTGTTGAACGTGGCCGAAGTTGCTTTCTTTTTTATGGGCATCGCCTCAGTATCATCCTTAGCATCCAATGGCATGTCATTTTTGTGATCCAGAGTTACGATATCCCCGCACGTTGGATCCTTTTCTTCAGTAGTCTTCGCATTCATTGGTGCGTCGGAAGATGGGAGGACAGCTTCTTCCCCTTGATCCTCCTTATCTTCTTCTGTTTCGATACTGTCATTTCCGCCCATGCTAGCATGGAGTCTTACCGATGAGTTGGGTTGATCGTCCATTGTTTCCCAAATGTAAAAGCTGAGAAACGCAACATGAAGAGGTGTGCTGGAGTGCTGACCCAAGAAATAATGAGGTTGCGTCGGCATCCAACTCGATAACCTGGCCGTTAGTTGGAAGCACGAGTAAGTTAGCAGAGCCATAAAGACAAATTAGTATCAGGAACCAGGTACCACAAGGCCGAAAGGTTCGTGCATGTCTTCCACGGTCAATTTGGCCCAAAAATTTTGTACTTCCCAACTTGGGCGTCTCTTGGCACCTGCACGCATTCTGTGGATGTGATTCGATTCGATTCCGTGGAATCCCACCTCCGAGCCACCCACCATTCGGGCTCGGCTCTGCTCGGCCCTTGTGGGCAACTTGGACCTGCTCGAAAAGGATGGTTGTGTCAGTGGCTGGAAGCAACGCGAAGACGTTCCTTTCATTTTGAATGCCAAGAACTGCAAAAGCTGTGGATCTCTTAGCACTCAACCTCCTTCTTCAAGCCCCGATGTCTCTGTGCAAACGTACCGGTATTCTAAACCCCGAAGGCCGGTTTTACCGCCTTCTGACTGAGGAAACCAAAAACTCGCGCATCTGGAATGACAAGCCCTGGCTGCTGTACAGCATGTAACCGTTGCAAAGACTGCGTAATAAGGATCACCACACAGGAGCTCAAGGAACAAGGATCAGCATGGCTTGAGTTTCGAGAACTGGAAAGGGAGCTGGGGCTGCAGTCAAAGCAGGTGATATCATTCTCTCAAGGGTACCGGTACCGGTACCTGTACCGCTATCTCGGAACCTCCCGCACCTTTATCAGTTTCGGCCATCCATGACAGCGCGCGGAAGAGATGAATCCAAAAGGAAGCTGATCACTGTAAAAGATGTCTCTAATCACTGGCGCTAGCTAGGCGCCAGCAAAAGAATTCTGCGTTGTAGGATGCAGCTTCGTTTGTGCCGTACGGTAGCTAGCTCGCCGCACTGAAGCAGTAACTGTTTGTTGGGTCATATGTTCCTTCTCAATCAACCATTCATCGTCTCTTTGGAAGGTGGCAACATCGACTTCACCCCAATGACGAAGGTAATGGCGGTAGTGAAATGAACAGCACTCGGGGTCTGTGCTTATGGCGGATGCATCTGTTGCACTAACGAAAAGGGATGCCACTCCCAGCCACATCAGCGCTGCTGTGGTCACTCCTTGACGGCGGATAGTTGACTTCCACTCATTTATCATCTGGTGATCGCACGAGATTGTAATCAACAGACTAGGATAGGGCACGCAAGGACGCAATCAAAACGAAACTTTGTAACTAGATACAGTGTAGAATATGAAACATGTAGATGGTATTGGTGGAAATGGCGCGATGGCGGTGTCGCTGAGTGTGCTCTGCTCTGTTGTGGTCTCCTCCGATCGAGTGGCCTCAAGAGCTCAAGAGGGACCTTTGCCCTTCTGGCTCAGCGGGGCACCTTACTTTTTCGTTTAGTCCGTGGCTGTGGGCGAGGCATCCAAATAAATACATCTCACAAGGAAGTTTTCCATCGCCGCTCAAAGCACCGTAAGTGGATTGTTGGGTGCTTGGTGTTTCAGACGTTGAGCCGTCTCATCTCTCTCTTTT